>JAQQSU010005749.1:0-13713 GCA_028627135.1 Pseudochirops cupreus | reverse complement strand
AGCATGTTTTGCTTCAGCCAAGACTAATTTTCTAAAACTAAAGAGAGCAACTAGAATTTAAAGGGGTGTCTTAGATTGTCACATAGGCTATTGGGAATGGCTAACCGAAGTGTGGTACATGAGTATGTGCATTTAGTCATTTCCAATCATGTCTGACTCTTCATGACCCCTTTTGGGGGTTTTCCTGGAGAAGATACTGGAGTGGTTTTCTATTTCCTTCTCCAGCTCAATTTACAGATGAGGAAACTGAGACAAACAGTTAAGTAACTTGCCCAGGGTCACACAACTAGTAGGTATCTGAGGCTAGATTTGAGCTCAGGAAGATGAGCCTTTCTGATTCCAAGTACAGTGCTCCTCCTTTGAGGACTGCAGTGCCATTAGATACCCCAATATGAGTGCAATGGGATATTATTGCAACCTAATCTAAGGTAGTATGAACTAGGGGAGAGTGAAGTGAGCAGAAACAGGAAAATTTAGATAAGGCCATCATTGTAAGGGAAAATAACTTTGAAATACTTAAGAACTCCAAACAATGCAATGATTAACCATGTCTCTAGAGGTTGTATGAAAAAGCATGTCACCCACTTCCTAACAGAGACATGAGGTAAAAAGACATAAATGTTTGCATGTGGCCATTGTGTGTATTACTTTTTTTAGACTTTGCTTACAGGTCTTTCTTTTTCTTCTTCCTATGAATATTTAATTGGGGATGGGGGAGCAAGTGTTCGCAATAATGAAGCCAAAAAAAAAAAAGAGACCCATTTGCACATCTTTTAAAATGCACAGAAAGAACACAAGGAAACAGGATACTTTTGAAAGTAATATGTAGAATTTATTATATATTTGCAAAAAGGCAAGTGTTATAAAATGGAGATTCATGGTTTAATATAGAATCCTCTTTTATGTTTCTCTGTCTCTCCCTCTCTTTTGAACGTATCACTTGGGACACAGCCAGTTCTCCTTTGGACCTTCTCATGCAGGGAAGAGAATTTTTCTTCTTTTTCTCTCCCCTGTGACAACAGTGGCAGCTACATGTACAGGGGCAGTAAGAAAGTGTGCTTGCCTGTTGTGTTTCTTTCTCTAAGCACAAGTGACCAAGAAGCAGTTGTGTGAGAGACAGGCATTTCTATCTATGATAGTATTATCAGCAAGCATCCTGGCATACACAGGGTGGATGCTAGCACAGGTTCTTAGATCTGCTTTTCTAAAGGAAAGCAACTCAAAATGGGTTAACAGTCTCACATTAATCAGTCAAACATATATCATTTACCTAGTTCGGGGGAAAAAGTCAGCACCCTGAACTTTAGAGAACACAAACAGAAGTTACAAGCAGATAGACAAACAGATTAGCAGACGGGCTTCCAATCATATGACCATTACGTCCATACTTATTCAATTACCAGAGAGGGAAGCATCAACATCTGGGTTTTTCAAAGCTGGAGGGAGGATCAATGGCTTCCCAGAGTCTCATCTGGCCAAATCACACAACTCTTCTCAAAGTGAGCCCCAAAGCAAAACCTCACATCAGGGCGTATATATAGCCTTCTCCTGGCTCAGAGAATGTCACAGCCCTCTTGACTCACTGCCCAATCACAAAGCTACAAGGCACGGGCATTCCCGAAGAACAAGTCTCCCACCACAGGCTCCATGTGACTTCATCCAGCCTATTAAGGGGCAGAGTATATTTTCAAATCAGAGAAGGTTCTCAGAGCCACTTAAGCCTATCAAAGGGCCTAGGTGCAGGGAAGATCTTCAGATTCCCATAACAGATGGCTACTTAATGAATTCAAGACATTGGGAGATTCTGGGTGCTGAGTGGTCACAAGAGGTATTTTTTGAAGTTGTGCCTCTTTTTTGGAGAAGGGGATGACCATGGACAGAAAACCTGAAAGCCCAAGCCATGAACTGGTTGACTAGAAGCCCTGAATCTGAGCTGCTATGCAAAGGGTGCAGAGTGAAGTAAATGGAAAATCCATCCAGCAGTTCCACAGGTCTCCCTGGGAGAGGATAATAAGAATAATGAGTGACTTTTTCATGTCTTAAGATATTTGTCAATGACTGCTTGGGAATTGCTTATGTTTTAAGAATTCCATTTTTTAATGAAATAAAAAAGTATCCTAAACTTTTTGAAAACCTTAAAAACCTTATACAAATTAGTTATCATTATTATAATTAATAATGGTAATAATAGGTAACATTTATATAGCATGTGCCAGTCACTTTGCTAAGTACTTTATAATTATTATTTCACTTGGTCCTTCCAATAACCTTGGGAAGCAAGGGCTAGTTTTATCAGTTCCATTTTACAGATAAGGAAATTGTGGCAAATAGAAATTAAGTGACTTGTCCAGGTTACACAGCTTTTGCATGTCTGAGACTGGATTTGAATTCAGGTCTTCCTAACTCTAGCCCTGGTGCCAAATCCATTTTATTATTATTATTATTAAAGTTCTTTGAGGAGGAAAAACTGTTGTCTTTTATCGGTGTATTCCTCGAAACAAGCACTGCGTCTTGTCCAAATTAGGCACTTAATACATGTTGAATTAAATTATATTTTTTGTAAACATAAGGATGACTATTTTCATTTTCCCTCTCTGCCTATTTATGGAATATACTGGAACAGACAGTTAAACTAGAGTAATAAGGATATGGTAGATGTGAATGATTTTAAATGTATTTCAGGGGAGGAAATCCTGCTCAAAATACTGATGGGGACCAAGCAGACGTTTGGTTTATGCTCATTTCATATAATCCACTGATGCTCTGCTCTGATGCCTCAACCTAGAATGGTGATGACCCTGGGTTCTTTTATTTTTTTTTGGAGAGAGGAAGTAAGGCAATCAACACTGGATTCTTGAAGGCTTTGCCAGTAAAGCTTTGGAAGATTCTACCAAGCTGGAAAGACTTCAGGTATGAGCTCAGTGGTGAACTCAGCCTTCCAAGGACTACTCTACATAATTTTGGAGAGATTCAACACAGGCTTGGCTACAGAGTCATCATTTTTGTTTGTTTTTGGCTAAAACAACTCCATTTACTAATGGAGTTTCCATATGTATCCATAGAGATTATACATACATTGATGAAATTGCTTGTTAGCCTTCTTCATATGACTGGAGGCATTTGTACCTGATACTCTATATGTGCTTTATGACACAGATAAGTCCTTTTCAAAGACATTTGCTACATAATAGATATATACACACACATATATATATATGTATTATATATATACCTAGAAATAGATATAGATATAGAAAGATAGATATAAATATATAGATAGGTATGTATATATTTATAGATGCAGATATGGACATATAGAATATATACATAACATTTGGTGTGGTTGTGTGTATGTCTATAATTATGTAGCAATACGGGGAGGGGCATGAAGGTTAGATCTGTAGGGAGGCCCACCAAGTGTGGCAAGCATGGGGCTCCCCTCAGAGAGAGGGAGTATTGGGCTTAATGGGCTAGAAGTATATTTACTTGTGCCCTTAAATATTATTAGTCTTGGAAGTATGATTGGGTTCCATCTAACTTTTGATTGCTTTGTCATTTTACTGATGGAAGGAGGACCCCAAGTAATATATCCAAGGCTTGAACACTTTCCCACCTAATATAACTTTCATAATAAACAGACAGCAAAGAAACCCATTTATCCAAATCACAGCAAAACAGTTATCAGAGAAGGTATACACAGGAGAATATGTACCAAAAATTACAGAGTGAAGTCGCTCTTTCCATTGGAAATCAGGTAACTCAGTTCAACCAAGAGAGACTATCCTGGATCTTACCCAAGGGGAAAATTCCCAAACTCTCTAGAGTAGGAAGCTGAGTTTCCCAGAGTCTTCCTTCAGCAACCTGAAGCAGGGCTGGCTTCTTCCATCATCCCTCTTGAAGCTGCAAACTGACTGGATGTTATCTTCCTTGAAGAGTCCTGAAGGGGAACTGGTTTAGAAGTGAAGCTTCTTTTCAGGTCTACCCTGGCCCCTCGCATCGGGTAAGGCCTTCATGTTCACTATTAAGAAGACAGGTCTGTACCAATGGGCTTTGGGACAGGGGTTACCTATAGATATTTACTTATATCTGTAGATACATTCATAAATGTATCTGTAGTTGTCTTTATATGGGTCTGTAGATAAAAGCTATATATCACATATTTATTTGTATCTCTAAATACTTATCACTTATTCATTCATTCATTTGCTTATTTATCTATTTATTTGTATCAATTTATTGATATATCTATCCAGCCATCCAACCAGCCATCCTTTCATCCATCTATCTATCTATCTATCTATCTATCTATCTATCTATCTATCTATCTATCATCTATTTATTGAGACTGGGTGTCTCTTGTTCAAGGTAGAAATGTGGCTGTCACTCATAGGCCCAATTTCACTGTTGATAAGCATGAAAGCTTCATTTCTAACCTGAGACAATTTGACTATCTTAGTGCCTTCTTCAACTCTCCCCCTCCCATTCTAGCACAGAAGTGACAAATGGTTAGATTGCTGGTCTTGGAGTTAGGAGACATGAGTTCAAATGTGACCTCAACTCTGTGACCCTAGCGAAGTCACATACACTCTGTCTCAGTCTCCTCAGCTGTAAAATGGAAATAATTATAGCACTTACTCTGCAGGGTTGTTGTAAGGACAAAGTGAGATAATATTTGTAAAGCACTTAAGACAATGCTTGGCACATAATGGGACTATATAAGTGCTTATTCTCTCACCTTCCCTCTAGACCAGTGGTTCTCAACCTTCCTAATGCTGCGACCCTTTAATACTCATATGTGGGCATATCTGCATGTGGGCAGACCCGCCTGGAGACGGATAGAGGAGTGGTGTCTCGGTTCATAAGACCATCAGAAATATGTGTTTTCCGATGGTCTCTTAGGTGACCCCCGTGAAAGGGTTGTTCAATCCCCAAAGGGGTTGCGACCCACAGATTGAGAACCACTGCTCTAGACCCTCCATTCTTACCATGCTGGTAGGATTAATTGTGGATACCCAATCAGCTTTAGCCTTACTATAGCTCAGAATTCCTGCAATCAAAGTGACTCACCTGCCTCAGCCTCCCAGGTAGCAGAGATTCTAGGCATGCAACATTATATCTGGCTCAGATATTTTTTTTCATGAGAGAAGATAGGTGGCACTTTGGAAAGAATAGTGAACTTGGAATCAGAAAGATGCTGAGTCTTACTCCTTCCTGTCTCAGACAGTTACCAGCTATTTGAACCTAGGCAAGTCACTTGACTACTTTCAGGCTCAGTTTTCTCATCTGTTAAAATCAAATGACATAACATATGTAAAGTGCTTTATAAACCTTAAAGCAATAAGTAAATGCTAGCTATTATTACAGAAAAAAGGCATCATAAATATTGCAATGCCCTACACATCACGCTGTTGCTCATAGAGTTCATTTGGCAACGAGATTTAGAATGTGATAACTGAGACTTTCCTGTTATTGTTTAATTGACTAAAATTACCCAGCTCTGGCATCCATAGTTGTTAAACAGCTGTTTGGCTTTTATGTTTCACTTCTGCAGCTAATAAAACAATCGCCTTATCTAGACAAATTTTCTGTTTTATTTTTTATCTCATGTTTGGTTGTAGTGGAATAATTGAAAGCCGAAAACATCGGTGTGATTTAAGGTGGCAGTTGACCCTCCTTTCTGGTGGGTCATAGTAAGTTTATTTCCTTCAGGAATGTGTCAGCTAAAGTTTGTCTTTCCCCCTTTCCTCCTTTCCAAATAAAATGCAAACTTCTTAAAGGCAGAGATGCTTTTTGTCCCTTTTTGGCCCACACCCAGGGCCCAGCACAATGCCTTCTATATAGAAGATGTTTCTCATTTGAAACAGATGCTTAATAAATGTCAGCTGAATTGAACTGAATTCTGTGGACCAATGTCACAAAAACCTTTCCTCTCTTATTTTAGGTGGCTTTGTATATCTTATAAAATTCAACATTGACCATAGTGGTGGAATACTGCATTCAGGAAAACCTGAGTTTAAATCCCAACCCTGAACACCTACTAACTGTGAGACCCTAGGCAAGTCACTGAACTTTTGTCAGTCTCAGTTCTTTTTTAAAGTCTGTAAAATGGGAATAATAATACAACTAATTTATGGGGTTGTTATGATGGTCACATGATATAGCATATGACCTAAATCCACATGCCTCTTTTTTCTCTATAAAATTTTAGAGAGTGATGTATATATTGAGGTTATCCATGATGAAAATATTCAAAGGGAATAGTCATATTTTCATTGATAATTTTCTAAAATGTCTAACATCGTCATAGGCATACAATTGACTAAGAGGTTTAGGAAATACAGCATCCTATCATGCTCATCTATTGACTTAAAAAAATATTTGACTCAAGAGAATAAATACAGCCTTGTATATTGTATACACAATTTACACATATATGTATGTATGTATGGGTGGGCATTGTGTAGTTAGGTGGCACAGTGGATAGAGTTCTGGGCCTGAAGTCAGGAAGACTCATCTTCCTGAGTTCAAATCTGGCCTCAGACAGTTCCTAGCTGTGTGACCCTGGGAAAGTCACTTAACCCTGTTTGCCTCAGTTCCTCATCTGTAAAATTAACTGGAGAAGGAAATGGTAAACCGCTCCGGTGTCTCTGCCAAGAAAACCCCAAATGGAGTCATGAAGAGTTGGACATGACTGAAACAACTGAACAGCAACAAATGTATGTGTATTTGAGGCAGATAGAGCCTGAGTGAACTGCCTAGGTTCACACAGGTACTAAGTGTCTGAGATCAGATTTGTACTCAGACCTCCTTAATCCAGGTCCAGCACTCTATTCACTGTGTCACTTCTCTGCCTAGCTCGAGAGGTGGGGTGTGAGGTTGAGAGGGCACCAGGACGAACAAGACACTCTGAGAAATGCAGCTGTATAGATAGCTAGCTATCCAGGGATCTGCTGAACATCAACAGTGAGGGAGGAGTTTAAAGAGAGACTCTTGTAGAATGGAAGACCCTTGAGGGCAGGTAGTTACTATTTGCTGTTTTGTCTTCATTTTCCTAGCACTAGCACAAGTGCCTTGTACATCATAGACGTGGAAGAAATGCAGATTGGAACTGGTAACAAGGTATTTACCATTATCACGGAATCTGTCCTGCACAGAATCCTTTCCCAGCAAAGTCTAAACAAAAAAAGTTCCTAGTGGTGTGCGAATTGTGCAATGCTCTGCTTTGAACATGATACTGTCCTAAATACTTCATGTCTTATAACACTACAAAGCCACCTCAGTGAAAACTACAGCAATGCAAAATAGATTGGTCTAACCATATGTGCTAGGAACACTAAGGAAATAAAAAACACATATTGGTCATCTGCTAGATTACTATTTGCAGCTGGCTAAGCAGTCTGTCAGGTTAAATCATATTTTTGTATAAGACATACATGATAATATGTATAGAAATACATATGCATATATACAAATATATCCTCTATAGAAATATAATATATGAATATGTGTCTGTGTATTATGAATATATTTGTGTATATATACATACACATAGGATGTTTATTTATATAGAATATATATTCTAAAAAGTAATATAGTCTGTTCCTAGCACAGACTAATGTCAATGCCATATTGATCTATAGAAGATAGATATTTATACACAATATGCGTATATATTGTGTGTATATGTATGTATATATATATATAACACCATGAGTACGTATGTGCATATACACGTATGTATGTATGTATGTGTGAGTAATGTTATTGGCATTAGAATAGGGAAAGAGAAGCGTGAGAAATCAGACAACTTCACAGATCTAGCTTTTGCTTTACAAAGTAACATCACTATTTCCCTTGAATTGATTCTCTAATCAAAAGGCTATGGGTATACAAAGATAAAAATGGTGAATAACCACTGTCCTCAGGAACATTTCCTGGGGGATGTAACATTTACTCTGATTGTATATACCTCAGGCACTATAGATGTTGATAGCCTAAGAATTTTATAGGAGGAATATAACTGGGCTAAGTCTGATTTAAGAAATTAATCAGGGCTTTCAGAGAATCCAAACTCCTGCTTCCATAAACCCATCTTTTTCACCTAATAAATTTGGTCCCCACCCTGGATAAGCTGATCACCTGGAATCTTATTACCATGTTGTTAAATTTGTTTTGGATACTCCACGCATTCCCAACTCCCTCAACCTCCTTTCCCCTTTGACTGGAAGATCGGTGGGTAGAGTGCTAAACTCATCCCAAAGCCTTCCTTTATAGAGGGCAGGGTTCTGGACTTTGCACTTAACTTTCCATTTCCCCTCTTCAGTTTTGCTTGGTTTGAACTCCACTGAACTTGATGCCCCCATTCAAGTTACCCTTTATTGGTTCTCTTGGCCTCCCTCCTTTTCCAGCTGCCTTTTGTAGGTTGTCTTCCCCGATTATCTTGTAAGCTTCTTGAGGGCAGAGACTATCTTTCTTTTTCTTATTCGTATCTCCAGTGCTTAGCACAGTGGCTGGCACAGAGTAGATGATTAATAAATGTTAATTGAACTGAATTAATAATAATATTTTCCTTATGATGAACCATGGAGGCCCTTCATCTCAAAAAGAATCCAAAAAAATTTTTTGGATGCAGGAAGGCAGGGCTCTTGGGGTTAAGGGACTTGCCCAAGGTCACATGGCTAGTAAGTGTTAAATGTCTGAGGCGGAATTTGAACTCAGGTCCTCCTGACTCCAGGGCTGGTGCTCTATTCACTGTGCCACCTAGCTGCCCCAAGAATCCAAATCGTAAGTTAACTAAAGGAAAATGGCAAGCTGCACAGTGAGCACAAGTAGGGTTTATTTCAGTGGTTCTCAACCTTCCTAATGCTGCTACCCTTTAATACTCACATATGGGGGTATCTGCATGTGGACGGACCTGCCTGGAGACAGATTGAGGAGCGGTGTCTCGGTTCCTAAGACCATCAGAAATATGTGTTTTCTGATGGTCTTAGGCAACCCTGTTTGACCCCCAAAGGGGTTGCGACCCACAGGTTGAGAACCACTGGTTTATTAAGTTATCAGTGCTATAACAACAACAACAGCAATAATAGCATTTCTATAGCGAAAGCGTACAAAATGTTTTTTCAAAGCACCTTACAAATATGTCATTTGATCCTCCCAGCCTTTCTAGTGGGTAGATGCTCTTATTATCTCCATTTTACAGATAAGGACTTTGAGGCAGAATTTGAGTAGCTTTTCCAGGATTGCACAGCTAGCACGTCTGAAGTCAAATTTGAACTCAGATCTTTCTTTCCTCCAAGTCCAGTGCTCTGTTCATTGACATATATCTCTTACTAGGATATGTGTATTTGGGAATAGACATGGATTGGTCATGTAATGAGAGGTAACCAGATATTTTTCTCTTTCAATTTTATTTTTTATTACGGACTTAATCATTAATACAAAGAACAAGAAAGAGGACCACGTAAGAAATGGTAATCTTGGAGCAGCTAGGTGGGGCAGTGAATAGAGCACCATCCTGGAGTCAGGAGGATATGGGTTCAAATTCGGCCTCAGACACTTGATACTTACTAACTGTGTGACCTTGGGCAAGTCACTTAATGTCCATTGCCCTGCTTTCCCCCCTCCAAAAAGACAAAAAATATCCTCAAAAAAACCAAGAAATGGTGATCCACTTCTTTTTTTGTTTTCTTCTGTGTCTTTTAGATGTTTTATTGAAACTTTTTGGAAACTATTTTGGCCAATACTAATTCACCCTATCAACGTACCCTACCTCATGCCAAATTGAAGAAGGGTAACTGAGGAACTCACTAAATTGATCAGGTGGTCCCTTGGTCAATTCCTCATATAGTGAATTGACCAATAATTATTTATTAAGTGATTATTATGTATTAGACATTAGGCTAAGCCATACACACATACATACACTCATCCATACATAACACAATATCCATAAAATTCATTTTCCAATATGCAGATAGGAAACAAACATTTATTAAGCACTTTCTACATTCCAGGCACGGTGTTGAACACTTTACAAACATCCTCACATTTGAGCCTTTACAACCCTTGGAGGTAGGTGTAATTATTTCCACTTTATATTTGAAGACACTGAGGCAGATGGAAGTTAAGTGACTTCCCCAGGGTAACACAAATATTCGAGGTTGGATATGAATTCAGGTCTTCCTGACTCTAGGCCCAGTACTCTTCCCACTGCTACACCTAAGTACCATAACTGTGGGCCTATGGTGGGTGATATGTACAAAATGAGCCATGGAGGAAAGTCGGTGACCAAAGAATGACCCACATATCGTCTTCCAAGATATTAAGAGCACGAAGCAGAGTTTTGCTGCCTTTGATTCTTCATGTCTTAGTTCTTCCCAGATGAAAGGGAACCAGTATTGGGTAGTGGAAAAAGCACAGAATTTGGAATCAAAGCACATAGGTTTAAATCACAATTCTGGTACTAGACTTTCTGCTTTTGTCATTTGGGTCAAGTTCCTGAACCTCCCTTAGCTTCAAATTTCCTTATCTGTAAAATGAAGAGGTTTAGACTAGATTAGGGATGGGGAACCTGCAGCCTTGAGGCCTCATGTGGCCCTCTAGGTCCCCAAGTGCAGCTCTTTGACTTCAGAAGTTTGGGTTCAGTCAAAGGGCTGCACTTGAGGACCTAAAGGAACATGTGTGGCCTTGAGGCTACAGGTTCCCCACCCCTAGATTAAATGATCTTTAAGCTCCTTCTACATCTTTGATCCAGGAAATAAATTGAAGTTTAATGAGTATCCCTTATTCTAGTTACCTTTCTTTTATGTACTAGGTAAGCAAAGGGTTACATATGTATACATTATCTATCTATCTATGTGTCTATCATCTATGTACTTTATCTGTCTGTCTTTACTTGATCAGGACATTTGATATATATTTTAATTTAAATATAATTTAAACTCATTTCCTGAAGGCCTCAATGTACTGCTGTTTTTTTTTTTTGTGAAATTGGCAAATTTGTACTTAAACCAAGCTACCTAAAACCAGTCCTGAAACAGTTTGCACCAAATGCCACTATAACATCTTCTTCCAAGAGAGAACTATTCAGGAAGAAAGAGTCCTTCTACCTAATGAATTTTAATGAATCAGAATCATTATTTATGCTACATTTCTTTGAGAATATGTTAAAAGAGCAGACACAGGAAAATCTCTTGAGAAAGATGAGCAAAGCTCCTACAGCACTTCTGGCATATTGAAGGGCAGACAGGGTTGGGGAACAAAGAAAGGAAAGAAGAGAGGAGAAGAATAAATAGAAATGGATAGGAGAAGAGAGAATCAGAAAGGCAGGAGGGAAGAGTGGGAGAAAGAAAAGAGGAAAGAATAGAAGAGAGAACAAAAGAGAGAGGAAGAAAGATGGGTGAAAGGAAAGGATAAAGGCTAGACAAAAGAGAACAAAGGTAGGCAGGAGAAAAGACAGGAAAGAGAACAGAGTGGGGGAGAGAGATGGAAGAAAAAAGAGAAAAGAGGGAAGAGAAAAAGGAAAAAAGAAATGAGAGAAAGAAAAAAGAAAAAGAGAGAGCAAAGGAGAAAGAATGGGTGGGGGGACTGAGAGAAATGGGAACCAAGGAAAGACTGGGAATAGAGGGAGAAAAGGGGAGGCTTTGTATGAGTCCTTTTATAGAAATTTTTTCTTGATGAGGTCATCAGCCCTCTATGTAGATAACTCTCAAATCTGCATATCTGGTTCTCCTCTCTTTCCTGAGCTCTAAGAGCTCCACATCACAGGCATCTCAAGCTCAAATCATTCAAAAGGAGAACACATCTTTCCTTCCATCCCTTAATTCCTATTAATTTTTATGTTTCTGCTGTGAACATCATCACCTATGTTTGCAACTTTGGCATCAACGCTGATTCTTCACTCTTCTTCTACATGACCTAGATCTAATTACTTATCAAGTGCTAGTGATTCCACCTCTACAATGGGCTTCACATCAAACCATTTCTCTTCACTCACTGAACCAACCTGGTTCAGATTTTTATCATCTCTCACTGAGACTGCCACAGACCACCTAGATGTAAAAAGGACGCAGATAAGGAGTTTAGATGTACAACATAAGATGAGCTACAAAACTTGATACAATAATGATGAAAGATCACAATGATCAGGATTCTGCCAGAGGTATGCAGCTAATTTTTGGATTTACTTTAGTGATCACTTCATAAAGATGAATGAACCCATGGAAGGAGGGAGATTTTATTCTGGAATTTATTCTCAGTAAAAGAAAGAACTGATTGCTGGGGTGCAAACGATAGAACCTCGGAGTAAAGCGACCCCTTCCTCCTGTTGTTTGGGAGAGGGGAGAGGAAAATCAGGCATACTCTGACATGTACCCTAGATTTGGAGAGGGTTGTTGTTGATCCTTCATTCTAGGAGAGGACCAATGACATCATAGCGTGATGTCTCAACTTGCCCCTGAATTAGATTTAAGTGAGGCAGAGCTCCACAAAGTTGTCAGCTCACTCTCTTCTCCAGGGTCATCAAAGTCCAGTGGCAAGATATTAGTCAAGAGAACTGGTGATAGCCCAGGATGCAGTGGGTGACCTCAGCCTTTCTAAATTAAGATCTTTCCCAGGCATCAGCTTTTCTGAGTCCATGCCCTTTTGATGGCTAAAGGATTCAGATGAAGGGTAGGTAGGATCCCTGTGATTATAATTCTACCAGGAAAATCAATCAGCTGAGGAGACACAGGAAGCTCTTAGAAATGAGATTTTGAAGATATAAAGGGAAGCAATTCTAGTGTGGAGGAAAAAATGGACCTTATTTGAAGAAACCAATATGAATGAACAAGAAATTTGCTTAACAACTTGGGTTTTTAAAAAAGATATATACCAAAAATGAAAACAAGGCCAGATAACAGAGAATAAATATAAAACTGTAGCCTGGTTCTGTCAAAATTTTGTCAAGAGTGAGATAACAGAGATAACATATTTTGTAAACATTTTAAAAAAAATATGCTTTGTACTTTGCAAATCTTTATGTGCTATATAAATGCTAGCTACTGTTGTGAGCTGAGCCTAGTCAAGAAACCTAAGGACAAAGAAAAGGGATTTTTAAAGTTAAATTGGTGTAAAAAGAAGTTTCAGAAAGGAATAGGATCTTGGCTTGGGGTGGACGGGGTGATGATAACTAACAATAGAGAGAAGACTGAACTTGCTAAATTCTTGTTTTGCTTTGCTTTTCTGTGTCAAGGAAGATGAATTTTATATGGGGGAATAACAACAAAAACTGGCTAACAGTGAGTACACACATAAAAGTAAGTGCAGAGATGGTAAGAAGACTCATACTTGTCCATGATAACTTCAAGTAACCTGACCTAGATAAAACTATTCTCTTTGAGAATGAAAGAAACGAAAGATGTGATTGCTCAGTCACCGTGAGTAATATTTGAAAGGCTGTGGGAAGAATTAACTAAAGTTTACAGAAAGATAAATATCCTGTTTTTTGAATAGGGAAGAGAATAGATTCTGCTGACTATAAGTCAATTAACTTGATTTCAATTCCAGTGAATATTTGAGGATTCAAATCATTAGTATCATTAAAGAGGTACTTGGTGAACGTCTAGAAAGGGAAGTGGTAATTGTAAAGAGTAATTGCCAAGCAACGTGACTTTGTCAAGAAAAGGTCATGTCAAATGAACCTCATTTCTTTTTATGACAGGGTTGCTAAAC
>JAQQSU010005748.1:0-13713 GCA_028627135.1 Pseudochirops cupreus | reverse complement strand
TATCACCTTGCCTGAGCTCCTCTGTCCCCCACTGTTTGGCTGTCTCTCAATACCAGCTTCCTGTGGGCTGGGCTTCCCTTCAGCAAAACTGCTCCCACCACAGGCTCCACGTGACTATATTCAGCCTATTAGGGGGCAGAGTTTATCTTCACAGCAGGAAAGCTTCCTGTGGGCTCTGCTCCACCCATTAGCAAATTCCCTCCATTACAGGCTCCCTGTGATTACATTCAGCCTACTAGGGGACAGGGTTTACTTTCAAAGCAGGGGAGGTCTTCAAACTCCCCCCTAGGTTTCTTAAGGGGCAGGGAAGATCTTCAAATTCCCATTCCCATTACATGTGGATACTCTATATTGACTGAGTAGATTGTGACTTACTGTGACCTAGGGGTAGATGGCATCTGTATTTTTTGCTACCCCTTAAAGATGACTATAAAATATACTGAATGAAATGTTTTGTTTTAGACTGTGGCTACCTTAGTAACAATTTGTTATGTTATGTTGTGAATATTATGTTTTAGTTTTTTGCTGAATAAATAGACAGTTCCTTATACTATGCAATTAGACCCTTAAAGCTATTCACAGCAGCAGTCCTCAGGAGAGCTGCTTGTTATTGGCTTTACAATACCCTATCACCTTATTTGTGTCCTGAGGAACCTATACGCAAGCCAATAAGCAAGAGTTGGAATTGAACTCTGAAGAACTTATTGGATTAAGATTGGAAAAGGAGTGCAACAAGGCTATATATTATAACTTGATTTAAGTTATATGCAGAGTACATCACGTGAAATGCTCTGCTGGATGAACCAAAGCAGGAATTAAACTTGTCAGGAGAAATATCAACAATCTCAGATATGTAGACAACACTATTCTGATGGCAGAAAGTGAAGAAGAATTTAGAAGCCTCTTGATGGTTTTAGTTATGATGAGAAGACAAGACTCATTGGCAAAGACCCTGATGCTGGGAAGTATTGAAGGCAAAAGGGGAAAAAAAAAAGACAGCAGAGGATGAGATGGATATATAACGTTATGGAAGCAATGAACATTAGCATAGAAAAATTTTTGGGAAGATATTAGAGGACACAAAGGCCCTAAAAACACAGACATGACAGAATGACTGAACAATCATAACAAGAGGAATGTAAATACATCCCTGCCTTTCATGTGTTGACATTCTAATAAAAGGAGATAAAATATATGGGGTAGTAATGATGCAGAAGAAGTACTTACATCACTGGGACAATGATTGAAACAACAGGACAGTTCATCAAGATTTGAAACAATGACATACCAAAGCTAGTTAGGAGACTTGGGGTGTCACTCCTGGAGAAACAGATTGAGGAGACATGCTTACTATTTTCGAGTGTTTGAAGGCATTTCATATGGAAGGGAAAATGACACTATTTTCCTTGACTCCAATAGGCACATCTAAGAGAAGAATGTAAAGGGTAAAAATACTTTTTAAAAACATATATATATACATATGCATCAGTTTAAAGCCCAAAACTTTTTCCAGTCCTCAATCTTAGTGACTTCCTGCTAAGACTACCCCCAGTCTATCCTGTGAATATCTTCTTTGTACAGTCATTTGCATTTCTTCTCTTTCAAATAGACAGTTCTTTGGCAGCAGTGTCTATTTTTGCCTCTTAGCATCCCTATCACTTTGCAAGATTCCTGGAATATAGTCAATTTCAGTTGTTATATGTTGTTATTTCATATAGTAGGGGGTTAATAAATACTAGTTGTCTTATGATCACCACAATAAAACACAAAGAACTTAGAGCATTGGATATAGAAAAGAGTATAGAAAAATCAAAGATTGATGTAATTTGTATGATGATAAAAGATTAAAGGAGATGACTTTTTTTTAAGGCAGTAGAGAGAAAGAATTATATTATGTCATCTTTCTAGTAATTAAATGAAAGAGTCTTAAATTATGGCAAAAATAGTAATATTGCATCTCTGGTTTAAAGTCACTTACTCGAGTATTTTGCTTTGAAGGACAATAAGTCAAGCAGACTTTCTAGGTAACCAGGGAAATCTTATGGAAGGCTGACTACAGGGTTATATGAGACACAACAGCACATTTAGGAAAAAGAAGTGCCGAATTATTTAAGACACAAAGTTATATATAAATGTAAGTCATCATCATCATTATTACCAACAATGTTTAATTATTTTCTATGCAGAAATCTTAAAGCGGGAATAAAGGACAATGGTGAAAAGCATGTTGAAAAACAGTTCAAATGTAACAAACAAGATAAAACAAAATTGTGTAGACTCTACATGCCTACATATTTCGAAAAGTTAAGAATTGTAAAAAGGTTTAAGCTGTTGGATATGGTAACAAAAAACAAACAAAACTGAAACTAATTATATTTTAAAAAGCAAGAAACAGTTGTTTATCAATGTGAGAAGTTGGTTATCAAGTTGAGAAGTATTTTTGAATAAGTAATCTATTTACAATTATGTTACTAGCTTGTTAGAGAAAAGATTGAAATATCTATCAAACTCTAAAGAAAAAAAAATACATAGAGTGAAATTCTAGCCTGACATATTTAAACTAGTTATTAAAGAAATGTGTAGAGAAGGCAAGATTCCACTATACTTAATGTTTGTTATGACTTCAAAATATTTTATTTAGTATTACAAAATGTCACCTTAAAGACTTTCTTTGTTAGAGGTGTCTCTCACGAATATCTCAAAATGATTCAATATTACTTAAACATATGTTAACAATAGAAACATTTTTGTTCAATAACTGATTATTGATGTCAAATAAGGATTTGATTAGGAGATTATATAGTTTCCAAAGATATTTGCTTATGTAATGAAAAATTTCCAGCACAGTCCAAATGGAAGAGGGATTCCTTAGATGTAACGAAATTCTCCAGATGTTCCTGTTTTGCTATGCTATTTTCCTTATGGATCAAGCATCAGAATATTGCAACACCTTCTAAATTATAATTTATGATTATGTGAGTTCAAGGTAAGTAGAAGATCCAGGGAGAAGAGGAAAAGTTATAAATCCTCCACAAGGAGAGACTGAATATGATGGGGAACTTTAACTATCTTGATTTTGAATGGACACCAGCGGACCACATAGGCTGTCCTTCAGCAATCGCTAAATCTTATTACTTATCTGCTCAGTCTCCTTTTCCAGTAATACATTTCCTTGACAATATCATTTATCTCCTAGCCTCACACAATTCCTTGTTGGTAATAGACTGCATTGTACTTATCCCCAGAAAGTATTTTCTCCCTTGACTTTTGGGTGACCTAAAAGTTTAAATCTTCACAAACTGTAGCACTTAGAAAACTGTGGGCACATAACACAACTGGAAGGATACTGGCATTTAAAAAAAATGGGCCTTTGTAACATTGGGTGACATTAAAAACAATTGTCAAAATATAATCCACTTTGTTCTCCTTTTCCTATTAAATTCTGATGCTAACATGCTGCCCAATTTCAATTCGTGTACACAATATATGGTTGCCCACATAAATGCAAATCATTGTATAATAGACTTTTATCCATCCCTTGGTTTTTCCTATAGGGCTCTAATCTTTTGAATCATTATAAATCTCATTTAGAGGTCTTTGTTGGATATAATCAGTATAATATGGTCTTCAATCTGGAGCATAGAGAATATCTTGTTATCTCTAAGGAATTCTTTCATTTGTATTCTGCTGGGTGTTTTCCATGATACAGGTGAATACCTTTGAAAGGAATAGGGATCCCAAACTAGACTTTGCATAATATTTAAAATCAGTGAATTATTGAAGTTATCTCTGTTCTTTATGTGTTGAAGAACCTCACGTGTTTTAAACACAAACATGGAAGATACCCTGTTAGAAGGGACCCTTTAAGGTGAAGTTTTGCTCTACTGAATGAAATGTTCTTTTACAACTGAAAAGCAAGTACACAGGCTTCTTTTATTCTGTGTATCTTTAAATAAACTATGATATTGGAAAGATGTGGTTTGATGTAGAACATCATTTGGAAAAGCCTACCTGTCTGTTTTTGTGCCTTCATCAGGTATCAAGGAAATTCTCTATAAGCAATTATATCATTAGCATAAATATTTTGTAGATATGGCAAAATAAGCACATGGGACAATATTTCTTGTTGTTTTCTCCTACTCCTTTTTTTCCCCCCTATCCAGGAGTAATGATGATCTCAACATGTTTACAAATATTTTATATCTTGCCTCTAATAATACTCAAATGAACAACATTTTAAAGGGTTTACTATATGCCTGTAAGTACTTGGGATACAAATAAATAAATAAATAAATGTAAATATATATATATATATATATATATATACACACACACACATATATACATATGTATATATACATATGTGTGTGTATTATGTATGTATACATTCAAAAGGTGAAAGACAGAACATAAAAAGGAGGCATACCCACAAAGCAGTTCAGAAGACAAAGTGCAGACAGTAAAAAGTAGAGCCAGAAGAGATATGAAGGATTGCTACCCTGAACCCTTACTAAAAATGGAAGTTTTGGACAAGACTATTTTGATAAATTTTAAATACTCAGCTTAATAGTAATAGTAATATAATATTATTATTATACCAATGTATTATGATACACTTTTAAGTTTAATCTGTATGATTAATATTTTCCATCACTTTCTTAAGACTAGACAACAACAAAACAATAAATCAAGTCCAATTTATAGCATTTGCAATTTCTAAGATGCAATTGTTGATACTGAAAATTTAAGACTTCATTCTTGAAAGCTCTTTCCAGTATATCACTACTGGGGGACAACTCACTAATTTGAAGAATCTGAAGAGATGGAGAGATGTGCCAGGGGAAGGCATACATAGGAATTGAGGGAACTTTCAGGATGAAAAGGCAGCTGAGACATAATGGTTAAATCATGAGAATCTCAAGCCATCAGTTGGTCAATAAGCGGTTATTAAGTCCATACTAAGTGCCAGGCAACATGCTAAGCACTGGGGAAACAAAGAAGGGCAAAAAACAGTCCATGCCTTTGAGGAGTCCATCATCTAATGGGAATACAACATGTAAATAATTATGTAGAAATAAGTTATTTACAGGATAAAAAGGCAGTAATCATCAAACTAGAATTAGGAGGGATTGGGTTTTAAAACTTCCTCTAGAAGGTGAGATTTTAGCTGGAATTTAATGTAACCCATGAGAGTTTCTCAGGAGATGAGTGGGGAGAGTGTTCTGGATGTGTCACTCAGTCAACAAAAATGCCAGGAACCAAAAAATGGAAGTTCTTGTTCAAAGAACAGCAAAGAAGCCAATGTCCCTGGATCTAAGAATGCATCATAAGGTGTGAGGTGCAAGTAGAGTAGAAAAACAGAGACATAGAAACAGCAAAGGATCTACCTCTCAACACTTAAAAATGTTTCTTCTTCCATATGGACCTCCTCTGTGTATACTTTAGCTAGTTCAACTACTCTTCTCTTTTATTTTACATAGTTCTTTATCTACTTTATCATGTACTGAGTGTTAATATTTAAGTACAATACAATGTTTATCACTAGGTACAGAACCTGGAGTCAGGAAAAGCAGGACTGAGTCTCAAATCAGACACTTACTAACTCTGTAATCTAAAAAGGTCAGATTTTCTGAGTTTTTTTTTCATTTTATAAATCTGGAAAATTAAGGCAATGTCAATGGTTTTCTCATAAGGCTTTTGTTAAGGTGAAGTTAAATGATGTCAACAAAATATATTGAAACCTTTCCCATAGAAAGTAAAATCCTCGAAAGCCTGAGGTGGGACTATCAATACTTCTTTCTATCATCTATCTACAGATTACTGAAGATAGATTACAATGCAAATTGAGAAAAGACCACTGAATTTGTTAAAGGACAAATACTGATAATCTTAGAGAAAAATGTTTCAATAAAGTGTTAGGACTAGAAAATTTATTCCAAAGGGTTAAGAGGAGAACAGATATTAAGAAACTAAATCTAAGCACTTTTAGACACTCAGTAACTAACTTTTTAGGATCCCAGAATCTTAAGTCAAGTTTTACAATGGATCTAATTCGTAGGAGATGGGGAACAATGGGTGCAATGTTTTGCACAGGGAGACATGTCTCTTTTACACACACACACACACACACACACACACATTTTTTGACCAAAGCATTTATGTTATTCCATTGAAGCACCACCTAAATTTCATTCTCTAGCTGACACTGAGATCAATATTGGCTTTCCACGTGCCTTCATTCATTTTCATGTAGAGATAGCTTTTTAATGCAAAATCAATAAAAATGTACAGAAATTATTGATTTTCTTTAACAATGGCCATTGAATAAGAATGATAGCATAAAACTAACTTTATGGATCTTACTGCATTTCATTGGAAAGAGGAATATATAAATGCTGCCTGTGCTATTCAGAGCTACTGAAACAGATACTAAATATTAGGAGACTCTAGTTTCTTCATAGAGCAAATTACTTTCATGCCCTTCACCCCTTATCTGTTGAAAGATTTGTTATTTTTCAGTCTCTCAGGGATAAAGATTGCTTATAGTATTGAATCAGATTTTATTGTTCTTTAGGAGTCTTTTAAAGGTGGATACAGAAAAGGGTGTAGAGGAATGGCCTAAAAGCAAGGAGGAGACGGAGTTAAGTCTTGTGTCTAACATATACTGATTGTGAGACTCTGGACAAGTTGTACATTACTCATAGTCTTCCTTCTACACCTCCTACTACTCTTCCTCAGCCTCCTATGCATTTAGATATTATTAAGGGTTTAAAAGTGTTTTATACATGCTATTTCTTAAGATCTTCTGGTCAAGTCTCCTAGAAACTACCCACCTGCATTGCTAAAAGGTGTTTACAAACTAGGGAAGTCCCTATACCAAATGAAATACCAAGTCCATTTCTCAAATCTCTGTAAATTTCATGTTTAGATCCCTGAAGTTATATCTTATAAAATTTTTCATAAATAAGGGAATCATGAAATGAAAGAAATAGATGTATATAAACACACGTACAATAACGCATTACTGTAATACATTTGTTATTGTATGTAATAAAACATACATACAATAATCTATATGTAAATTCTATTGAATTAAAAAAATCTGTCTACGATGGGAAGAGCATTCTACATCTAAAATGAAGATGGCATCTTCAGTGTCATCTAAAAAACATTTCTGTTTATTCCCCCCTCCCACCGCCTTTATATTTTTTATTGAAACAATTTTCTCTCAAATTATCAGCATTGTCCTTTAACAAACTCAGTGGTCTTTTCTCAATTTGCGTACAAAAGGATACAGAAATATAAAATTCTACAGAACTGTGACAAATTTACCTAAAGGAAGAAGGTAAATCCTGAAGAATTTTATTTAGAGTAAAATTGTGAATAGCTTTGATCTCTATTTATATTGATTATAAATGCAACTAATAAATCTATTGCTCCAGTAAAAATTTGCTTCAGATGAAATGTTCTCTATTTAACTCGTACACATTTGTTCATTCATCAGTTTACCTAGAGTAGTTTTCTAGACTCCTTAGAATCATAATTCTCAAAGTGAAATGTAAGAACTTCTTGATATTTTGGGAAACATTTTTAACAGCAGTAAGAAAAATTAAATAAAAACCTAGGCCAGAATGAAAATCACAAAATTATTAAATTTAAATATTTCTTTTGATTATACAAATGGATATTCTTTCAAGATTCTGAAAAGTGACTTATTTTAAAAATCTTCAAAGTATGTAATGTCTTTTAATGTATAATTACTGAAAATCATTATAATTTAGAAACCAGAAATAATTTTAAATAATTCAATCATATTGAATAAATTAAATTTTGAAGATTTTTAAAGGAAGTGAATTGAAAAGATTATTCATGATTACTATACAAATTGTAGAGCAAATTACTTTCATGCCCTTTATCCCTTATCTCTTGAAAGATCTATAATTTTTTAGTCTCTCAGGGACAAAGATTACTTATGATACTGAATGAGATTTTTTTTAAGAAAGAAAAATATGTATAGTATACTACTCAAATGATAATACTATACATCATTTCATTGAGGATATAGAACTAGTCTCTGACAGGAATACTTAGGTCAAGTCCCACCTCTGACAAATACTAGCTGTCTGTTCCTAGGAAAACCATTAAAACTGTCAGTGCTCTCACAACTCGCCAAGGCTATAAGTTGCCTACCTGCATTGGCAGAGAAAGTTTCCATTCTGAAAGTGCCCTATATGAATAAATTCATTCACTTTTCCTATAATATAAATTTGTTTATAATTTAAATTAAAAACATACTGATAAAAAGTGCAACCTTAAATACTAACAATCCTTCATAAACAAGAAAGGATATTTTAACTTATTCACTCAATGCTTAGCAAAGTACGAGGCATATAATAATGTTAAATAAAAGCTTGTTGATTGATAATATAAATTGTTTAAGACCTACTGATGCATATAGCACTGAAGTTCAGCCATCTCTCAAAAGGAAATACCACACTGGAGTGAACCTTTCACTTCAACTTTCATTTCAACATGACAGAGGACAGGAAATGTGGAGTAGGGGGTCATTTGAGAAGGTAGATAGTAATGGTAGAATAACATCATGTATGCAAGACTTTGCACACACTTAAAATTAATTATTAATAACTAAGATAATAGCTGGCATTTTTATAGTTCTTTCAACTATTTCCCCCTCCCACACCCCCAGCATTATTTGTAAAGTAGTTAGAATGGTATAATGAATGGAAAGGTGACATCAAAAACATGATACCCTACATTCAAATCCTAGTCTTCACCAGGGCTTCTAGACGGATATTTACTTTCTAAGAATTCCTTTTACAAATGAGTCAGAAGTTCAATGCAAAAACAAAAAACTTGACACATAGATACTACAAATATTATTGGAGGACTGGGTGGGTGGGGTATAGTGTGTGTGTGTGTGTGTGTGTGTGTGTGTGTGTGTGTATGTGTGTGTGTGTGTGAGTGAGTGTAGTTTCCATTTGAATAAAGATACCTCCAAATCCCATTAATGTATGTTTCACACCCCAATTATTTCTTGCCCATATTTTTTTTAAATTTTAACTTTTATTTATTTTAGTTTACATCATTCATTTCCATGAGACTTTGAATTACAAATTTTCTCCCCGTCTTTCCCCTACCCATCACCTCAAATCAGCCATCCCATTGTATAACCCATTCCCCAATCTATTCTTTCCTATGTCCTCCCCCATCACCCCTCTGACTTTCCGGTAGGGCAAGATGGATCACCCTACCACAGTGCCTGTGTATCTTAAGTTTCAGTTGGATGTAGTTAATATTAATAATAATAATAACAATAACAACAATAATTGTATATATATACATAAATATTTTTAACATTTGATTATAGAACTTTAAATTCTAGATTCTATCTCTTCCTCCCTCATCACCCACCCCCCCTGGAAGGACAAGCAATTAAATACAGGCTGTACATGTGTAATTATGTTGCCCATAATTTTAAAACCAAAATAATGAATTGGCAAAAACTACAGCAGTGGATTACTGAGATGTCTTGCCCCTGGATTTGGGAACTGTATCAGATAGATGGTGGGGGACTTTTAAATGTAGTCTTTATCCAAAAGACAGCAACCAAACGGGGGTGTCCAGTGGTTCAGAATTTATTCATTTGCCATTAAAAAAAGTTAGCTTAAGGAACATCAAAAAAGGAGGTACTTAACCAGGGATTGCAACACGTTCTTATCTTAACAAGTGTGAGTGAGCCAATGTACAGTTCTCCTGCTTAAAAAAAGGTGAGATGAATTATGATCTGAAGATATTTCCATCCAAATTTGGGAAGGGATATTGGATACATTGAATACTAATTTCAATTACCTTTTTTATTATATTACTATTTAATTTAATGCTTTTTGCTTTGAATTCATGTATCATCTGGCTTAATGTGGTACAAAAAAGAAAAGATACATGAAAGGTAGGATCAAAATGGTGGAGATAAAGAAGAAACTCGTTGAAGCTCCCCACCCCCCCAAACCCATCCAATACCTTTAAAAAAGACTGTAAACAAATTCTTAGAGCAGCTGAACCTGCAAAAAAGACAGTGAAAAAATTTCCAGCTCAAGACAACTTGGAAGGTCAGCAGGAAATGTCTTTATGTATGGTGAAGTCATAGTCAGGATAACACAATATTTAGCCCCTCATATATTAACAGACTGAAGGGCTTGGATATGGTATTCTGGAGGACAAAGAGCTAGGTTTACAACCAAGAATCACTTACCCAGCAACACAGAGTGTAATCCTTCAGGGGCAAAAATGGATATTCAGTAAGAGAGGACTTTCAAGCAATATTGATGAAAGTATCAGAGATGAATAGAAAATCTGACTATCAAATACAAGACTCAAGAAAAGCATAATAAGGTACACAGGAAAACGAAATCATAAGGGATTTAATAAGGTTCAAATGTTTATATTTCTACATGGGAAAATGATATTTGTAACTCATGAGACTTTTCTTATTATTAGGGTAGTTTGGAGTAAATATAGGCAGGGCACAGGAGAGAGGTGAATACGAAGGGATGATATCTGAAAAAAAATAAAGTTAAGGGGTGAGAGAGGAATGTACTGGGAGAAAGAGAAAGGGAGAGGTAGAATGGGATAAATTATCTCACATGAAAGAGGCAAGGAAAAGATTTTACAAGTATATGAGAAGTGGGGGGTCGTGAGGGGCAGTGAGTGAACCTTATTCTCATCAGAATTTGTTCAAATAGACAATAACTTAGACACTTAATTGGGTATAGAAATTTTTTCTTATCCTACAAGAATATAAGAGGGGAAAGGGACAAGGGAAATAGGGGTATTAAATTACGGAAGGAGGTAGTCAGAAGCAAAACACATTCTGAGGAGAGACATGGTGAAAGAATTGAGAGAAGAGAATAAATGGGGAGAATAGGTTCAAGGGGGATAAGATGGGGGGAAATACAACTAGAACCAGTAACTGTAAAAAAATTTATGCAAGTTTCTCTGATAAAGGCCTTATTTCTCAAACATATCGAGGACTGAGTCAAATTTATAAAAATAAGAGCCATTGCACAATTGACAAGTGATCAAAAGATATGATCAGTTTTCAGCAATTGAAGCTATCCACAGCCATTTGAAGAAAAAATGTTCTACCTCACTATTGGTTGGAGAAATAAATATGAGGTACTACTTTACAGCTATTATATTAACTAATAGATGGAAAGGTAACTGACAAACATTAAAAGGGATGCAGGAAAAATGAAATATTAATGCAATATTTGGGGAGCTGTGAATTGATTCAACTATTCTGAAGAGCAATTTGAAATTATGCCCAAAGGGCTACAAAATCATGCATACTCTTTGACCTAGCAATACCACTACTTGTTCTTTATTCAAAAAGAAATAAAAAGGAAAATTATTTATAAGTGCAAAAATATTTATGCCATCTCTTTTCTGGGGTCAAAGATTAGAAATGAAGGGCTGCGTATCAAGTGGGGAATGACTGAACTAATTGTGGCATGTTATTATGATGAGATATTATTGTCCTATAAGAAATGATGAGCAGGATGCTCTCATAAAACAACAACAGCAACAACCTGGAAAGACTTGCACGGGCTGATGCAAAGTGATATGTACTGTGTACAAAGTAATAGCAATATTGTAAGCTGAACTGCTGTTGAATGACTTAGCTATTCTTAGCAATACAATGATCCAAGACAACTCAAGGATTTTTGATGAAAAATGTAAGAGAAAGAAGTAGTGGTGAAAATAAAATACTAAATAAAAAAAAAAGAAAGAACTGATGGTATCTGAAAACAGGTTGAAGCATCCTTTTTTCAACTTTGTTTTTCTTGAGCCATTTTGTCTATGTTTTCTTTCACAGCATGACTTATTGACATGTATTGCATGGTTAAATATGTACAACTTTTATCAAATTCTTTGCCTTCTCAATAAGGGGATGGTGAGGGGAGGGAGGAAGAGCGAGAATTTGGAACTCAGTTTTAAAAACAAATGTTAAAATTGTTTTACATGTAACTGTGGAAAATAAGATACCAAATATATTTAAAAAGAAAAGAAAAAGATCAGGAATGGTAGAAGCCTAAGTTTGTCTAGAACAGAGTTTCTTAACCAACAGTCCATGGCTCTTAAAGGCCCATGGGTAAATGTCAAGGAATTTAGATATTAAAAGATTCACCTTTATATTCACTAAACTATAACTAGAATTTAGCATTTCCTTTAATTATTTTTTTTAAATTATTAAACTTGGAAGGGGTCCATAGGCTTTAACAGAATGGCAAAATAGTACATGACATGCAAAATGCTTAAGAACTCCTGGTTCAACTGAGAATGAAGCAATATCATTACTTAACATATGTGCACCAAGTAGTATAGCAACCAAATTCATAGAGGAAAAGTCAAAGGAATTAGAGAAAGAAATAGATGGCAAAACTATACTACTGGGGGAATGCAATCTCCCTTTCTCTGAACTTGATAAATCTAACCTCAAAATTAACAAGAAAGAAGTTAAGGAGGCAAATAGAATTTTAGAGAGGCTAGACATGATAGATCACTGGAGAACACTGAATGAGGATAAAAAGTAATATATCTTCTTCTCAGCAGTATGTGGCACATACACAAAAATCAACCATGTACTGGGGCATAAAAACCTCACAATTCAGTGCAGAAAGGCAGAAATATTAAATGCATTATTCTCAGATAATGATGCAATAAAAATCATATGCAATAAAGAGGCATGGAAAGATAGACAAAAAACTAATTAGAAACTAAATAATTTAATCCTAAAGAATGAGTGGGTAAAAGAAGAAATTATAGAAACAATCAGTAGCTTCATTCAAGAGAATGACAATAAAGAGATAACATGCCAAAACATGTGGGATGCAGCAAAGGCATTTTTTTTATCCCTGAATGCATAAATGAATAAATCAGAGAAAATGGAGGTCAATGAATTGGGCATGCAATTGAAAAAGCTAGAAAAAGAACAAATTGAAAAACCCCAATTAAATACTAAATAAGAAATAATGAAAACCAAAGAATAGATTAATAAAATTGAAGTTAAGAAAACTATTGAATTAGTAAATAAAACTAAGAGCTGGTTTTATGAAAAAACCAATAAAATTAATAGACCGTTAGTCAATATGATAAAAAAAAGAAAGAAGAAAAGCAAATTACAAGTATCAAAAATGAAAAGGTGAATCTACCTCCAAAGAATAGGAAATTAAAACAATAATTAGGAATTATTTTGCTCAATTGTATGCCCATAAATTTGACAATCTTAGTGAAATGGATGAATATTTACAAAAATGTAAGTTTCCCAGATCAACTGAAGAGAAAGTAAATTACTTAAACAACGCAATCTTCAAAAAAGAAATTGAAAAAGGCATCAATGAACTCCCTATAAAAAAATCTCCAGGGCCAGATAGATTTGCTAATGAATTCTATCAAACATTTATTTTTTTTTTTAGATATGGGATTCTTTATTAAATTTTTTGAGTTACATATTTTCTCCCCGTCTTTCCCCCACCCACCACCCCAAAACAGCCATCCCAGTGTTTCCCCCCTCCCCCAGTCTATTCTCTCCTATGTCACTTGTTGGTAGGGCAGGATGGATCTCCCAACTGCAGTGCCTGTGTATCTCAAGTTCCAGTTGGATGTAGTCAATAATAATAATAATAATTGCATATA
>JAQQSU010005747.1:0-13714 GCA_028627135.1 Pseudochirops cupreus | reverse complement strand
AGAGTTTCTCTCCCAGTATCTGGAAGCTGAGAACTGAGCTAGACTTTTCTTGACACCAGAATCTGGTGAAGGCTGAAGTTGCTGCCTCCTGGAAGGCTGAGATTCCTTCTGGGTCCTAGGGCCAGCTGAACTGCTGGAGGATTGAAGAAGCATGGACAAGATAAGGCTTTGTTTGTGGCTTGGTGGATCCTTGAGCTCTCGGCAACAGAAGTAGTAAAGGGTTTGAGATGTGCTGGACCTGTGAACTTCAGTGTGTTACAAGAACTGCTCAGAGGACTAGACAAGGAGCTGGGAGCTGTCTGCCTCTGAATCCAGGTGACTGTTTGGTGGATTCATGTAGGAGCTGGGACCATGGAAGGGGATCCAGGGAATCTGAGAGACCACCCGGAGTCAAGATGAAGAAAAGGCCTCCCCTTGGACCCATGATGAAATTGAAATGTACTAGACACCAAGGGGTGGAGGACTTGTGTAATTTTTCTAGTGATTGTATTTAGTGATTAATTTTACTTGGTAATTGTGAATCTAGATAAGTGACTGATTAAGTTAATCTATGATTGCTTCATCAGTGGAAGATTGATTATTGTATTGTGAAATGACTGAATGATTAAGTAAGAAGGGTTCGCCCCTTAGGGAACCAGATGATTATTCTTTTGTCCTTTGTTCTAAATATTGTGGCCACTATAGTGAAAACTATGGGGCCATTCTAATGTTAAGCTGTTGTGAACACTATATTGTGATTTTCTGTGATAAGATATAATGTTGTTTATATTGTATCTTGATTTGTTGTGAATGTTTGCCTTGATTTGTAATGAATAAATAGAGTGTTCACTATACTGTGTAATCAGAACCTTAAAAACTGTTCACAGTAACATTCTTTTGGGATTCTGCTAGTGCATGTCACTATAGGCAGCTGAGTAGAGGATAGATTTGCAGTGAGAGAAACTTAAAGTAAGGAGACCAATTAGGAGTCTATTTCAAATAGTCTTATTAGGAGAATATTTAATTCAGACAAAATATGATGCAGTCTTGTACAGGGTGGTACTGAAATGTATGAAAAGAGAACAGAAGACATGTATAAGAAATGTTGTGAGAGTAGAAATGACGAAGTTTGACAACTGATTGAATATACAGCATGAGTGTGAATGATCAGTCAAGGATTACACAAAAATTGTGATCCTAAGTAGACTAGGAGGAGTGTGGTACCAATAGTTTAATTGCATGCCATCACTCATGCCTAGAAAGAACTTCCTTCTTAGAAGTCTTAGTTGTCTTTAAAACCCACTTCCTATGGGAAGGCTTTCCTCATATCCCTAATTGTTCATGATTCCTTCCTTAAACTATCTTGTTTTTACTTATTGAACATATATGTTGCATTATATATGTTATATCAAGGTAGTAGGTGGAAGCTCCTCCAGTATCTTAAACTATATCCCACAATAAATTCAATATAGACAAATAACCTGAATATTAAAGTTCATATCATTAAGAAATTAGAAAACAGATTATATATCTTTCACAGATAAGGGTAGGAAATGAATTCTTAACCAAAGAAAGGACAGAGGCAAAAACAAAAGATAAAATAGATGGATTTTGATTGCATGAAATTAAAAAAGATTTTGCACAAAACACATTTTTCAGGCTCATCTTATTTGACTATGCATCAGTTCATTTAAGTCTTTCCATGTTTCTCTGTATTTGTTATAGAGTCATCATTTCTTACTATACAATAATATTCCATTACATTCTTATACCATGATTGGTTTAGCCATTTATCAACTGAAGGACAACTATTTTCTTCCCCTCCTCTCCCCGCCCCTCCTGCCACTTCTCCAGGTCTTTGCTATCACAAAATATGCTGTTATAAATATTTTGGTTCCTACCGACCCTTTTTAAAAGAATTTTATCAATGATATCTGGGTTAAATACATGGTAGTGAAATTTCTGAGTCAAAGGTTATGGACATTTTAACCCCTTTATTTTCATACTGCCAAAATGATTGCTAGAATGGTTCTACTAATTCATGTTTCCAGTAAAAAAATATGCTAATCAAAATAAAACTGAGATTTCACTTCACACCTTGGAAATGAGCAAAAATGATGAAAGATGGAAATAGTTAATATGGAACAGAAACAGAAAAATGGAACTACATGCATTTTTACTGAAGTAGTGAATTAATGCAATCATTCTAGAAAACAATTTGGAATTATGTAAATAAAGCAGTTGAAAGTTGCCCCAGGAATTCTACTAAAATGCATACAACCCAAAGAGATCATTAACAAAAATAAAGGTCCATAGACACAAAAATATTTGTAGTAGCATTTTCATGGTAGCAGAGAACTGGTGTATTATTTTTTTTAAAATGTAGTTACCCTTCCGTTGATAAGTGACTAAACCAATCATGGTACATGAATGCAAAGAAATATTATTGGATGTAAAAAATAATGAATATACTAAATAGAGAAAAGAATGGAAAGACTTATATGAACTGCTGCATAATAGAGTAAGAAAAACAATACCCATGATAAATAGAACAATGAAAATGGAAAGAAAAATCACAAAACAATTTAAAAAAATGAATGCAACAAAATTACTAAAAACAAGCTTTACCACCCCACCCTCCCCCCCCCAAAAATATGTGAGAAGACATCTCCCCTTCATATATGCCTTCCCTTTCTACTTCAGAGGTCTAGAGAAAAGGTCTATAGGTATAAAATATTGTGTATTTTGTCAGAATATTTATATTTTTCTATTAATTTTATAGTATTTTATTTTTCACAATTACACATCAAGAAAATTTTTAGCCTTCATTTTTACAGGATTTTAAGTTTCACATTTTTCTCCTTCCCACCTTCCCCTTCCCTCTTCTGAAAATGGCAGGCAATTTGAAATAGGTTATACATGTGTTATCATGTAAAACTTATTTCCATATTAGTTGTGGTTGTGAAGGAAGAAACAGAAAAGAATAAAGAGCAAGTGAAAGAAGTATGCTTTGATATCCATTTAGAGTCCATCAGCTCTTTATCTGGATGTAGATGTCATTTTCCTTCATAAGTCATTAGCTTCCACTCAATCAATTCTAATTTTTAAGGAGCTATTTTCTTCAGTGAGGTGTTGTATCTCTATTATCATTTGACCAATTCTGATTTTTAAGGAGGTATTTTCTTCACTATTTTTTAATCTTTCTTCAAATTTGGCCAGTTCTGATTTGTAAGGAGTAATTTTTTTCAGTATTTCTTTTGCCTCTTTTAATAAGCTGTTAATTTTCTTCTGATAATTTTCTTGCATACATCTCAGTTATTTTCTTATTTTTTCCTCTACTTCTCTTATTTGATCTTAAATGCTTTTTTGCTCTTTTTTTTTTATCTCTTTATATCTTCTAGGAATTTTTATTGAGCTTGCATCCAAATGTCTTTTGTTGAGCCTTTTCTTACAGATGTTTTAAATCATTGTCTTTTCCCGGGTTTGTAATTTGAGCTTTCCTGTAACCTATAGTAGTTATTTATAGGGTTAGATTCTTTCTTTCTTCCATCCTTCCTTTCCTCCTTTTTTAAAAATTTGAACTTTATATTAGAATTTAGCTCTAATTTCTGAAGGTGGGAGGTATATCTGGCCTAACGATCTGTCTTTTATGTCATTCTGTTGCTTTCACAACTCAGTGGGGGCCTCTAAGTTTGCAATTATTTTTTTTTATTAGTGGAGGGGGGAAGGCAGGGCAATTGGGATTAAGTGACTTGCCCAAGGTCACATGCCTAGTAGGTGTTAACTGTCTGAGGCTGGATTTGAACTCAAGTCCCCCTGACTCCAGGGCCAGTGCTCTATTCACTGCACAACCTAGCTTCCCAGGTGATTTTGAACATAGTGTGTTCCAGGGAGGGTTCTCTTCATTGCCCACCTGGTCTGTACTCTGGTCCTTACCCAGATAGGGCTCCTGCTTCCTTATGACTACAGCTTTTCATCTCTTCCCTGAAACTTTGACCTGGAACTGAGTAATGGGTAACAGAGTTACCAAATGTAACTGAATTCTGCACCCAGTCCTAGAACCCAGGTGCTCACAGATCATTTTTTGGTCAGGAATTTATATATCTTTCCATCCCTAGATACTGTTGCCACACTACAGCACATAGCCTATGCAACTTCACAACACTGGACTTACATCCAGTCCTCATTCCAATGCCCACAAACATCTCTACCTGTATTTCTAAGCTGCCCTGGCCTGGAAAAAATGAATCACTGTGACTATTTGTTGGTGTTCCCACTCATAATTCAGTGTGGTATATTTCTTAAATTTTTGCTGAGAGGGTGTGTTGGGAGAAGCTGATGCGCATAAATGGAAGATAACTATGACAGTAAGGGAAGTGGAAATAATATTCTAGGAATATTGTTTAAAAGGAAGTGGAAATATCAACAAATAGGGTATAACTTAGAGGGAACAATAATGATCTTTCTTTTTTTTTTTAAGGCTATCATGGGGAAGAAGAATTTTTCTGCTTGGATTTTTAAAGAAAGAACAAGTAGGAATTGGTATAAGTTTTAAAAGTTAATTTCAGATCGGTGTAAGGAGAGGAAAAAAAAACTTCTTAAAATTTCCAATTGCAAAAAAGCAGAAAAGGTTAGCTGAAGAAGTAATGAGCTCTTCTTGAGAACATAGGAGGAAGAATTCCTGTACAGCTACAAGTTGGACTAGAGGACCTCAGTGGACCCTTCAAACTCTGACGTCTATGAGATTCCAGTATTCTAGTGAGGTTTTATTAGAGGTCATCTTTAAAATGAGGATAATAAGACTTGTGGCACATTACCTCACATTGTTGCTGTGAAGCTCAACTTTTTGCAAACCTTTGAGTTTCACATAAATGTCAGTTAATATTATTATTAGATTCAATCTTTTAGAAACTTATTAGATAGTTTGAAACTTAAGATGAAGAACTAGATGATCCCCTCTGACTTGGAGGTGCCAAGATTTAGTTTCCTGATCTTTGACTTTGTGGCAGAGGAATGAAGTAACCAGGGGGATTTGTTTTTCAAACTTGTACAGTATTTTAACTGAGTTCCCTAAATCCAGCCAACATAAGCTGTCTTACTTCCTCAGGCAAAGTTTGAAGTTTAGAAATCCTGATTATGCACACTTAAAAATCTCATAGGGAAGGAAAATACGTCTGTGTGTGTGTGTGTGTGTGTGTGTGTGTGTGTGTGTGTGTGTATGTGTGCGTGCACGTAATTACAGTTTTGGAAAAGTATATATACAAGATATCCCCCCAAAACTAAAGACTTGGGGTATTTATTTATAGTCTTTCTTTTTATTCCCAGAGTTTAGCTCAATACCTTCCACATAATATATGTTTCATAAATGCTTGTTGACTTCATCTGACATATCACAATTAAGGATAGTGTTATTTGGAAACACCCAACCTTTGTAAGGGGCCCTTATTGTTTGGAGATGGTTGGTTGGTTGATGTCCTTCCTTCCTGAAAAGGACCAAAACGATATAGCTATGCAAGATGATCTTCAATGATCTTCTCTAGGTCCTGGATTCCTCATCTCTAAAATTAGGAAATTGGATTGGATTATATCTAAGGCCCACTTCAGTTCTAAGATTTCTCAGTTTTAACAATGGTGTTGCATGTAGACCTTATGGATCCCACTAATGCCAGCTATTATAAGTGTGCAGGACAAAAGTACAAACAAAAATTGTCCTTACCCACAAGTTTCAATGTGGCCCACTGTGTCTGATCAAACCAATATGAGCTCAGAATGCTCTGCTACAGGTTGGGCACAAATAGTCCGTGAGAACATTTGGGGTGAATACTCCAAATTTGTGCATACTGCATTTCCTTTGAGCTGTCTCAATTCTGCTTTGCTCATAGAGCACAGCACCTTCTCTGATGTGGCCATGCCATACTGTATGGTCCTATGCCAGTGTCTCCCATGTCAATCAATTCCAAAGTTCTTAAGAGAGATCTTAAGAGTGTCCCAGTATCACTTCTTCTGACCACCATGTGAACACTTGCCCTCTGTGAGTTCTCCATAAAATAGTCTTTTTCATAAATGTACGTTTTGCATTCAAACAACATGGCTAGCCCATCAGAGTCATGTTCTCTGAAGCAGAGTTTGAATGTCTGGAGATGGTGGGAAGCAGTGGTATGTATATATGCTCAAATTTTGGACATGTGGGCCTTCTTCCTTATCCATGCAGATATCTATCTTCAGTATCCATGAAGTTACTGAAGGGACTTTTAAATTCTATGGAGAATATTTCTCTATCTCTGAGTTTTTGTTATAGGAAAGAGCAAACTATTTCTTCTTAGGCAGGTAGGTGACACAGTGGATAAAGCACCAGACCTGGAATTAGGAAGACCTGAGTTCAAATCCAGCCTCAGACATTCACTAGATGTGTGACCCTGGATAATTCACTTTAAACTCTGTTTACTTCAGTTTCCTTAACTATAACATGGGGATAATAATAGCACCTACCTCTGAGGGTTGTTGTGGGGAATCAAATGAAATGATAATTACAAAGTGTTTAGCACAGTAACTGACACATAGTAGGTGTTTATTTTAATGTTAACTATTATTGTTAACACTCAATCAATAGCCACTTAACAAGAATCTGCTATACAACTGTATTACGGTGTTCAAAGAGGACTGGAAGCTTTGGTATGAGGATTTTCAGGCCTTTTCAGGGCTGCTCATCCACCATTGGTGTCCACCTGGCACTCAGCTCTCACCTATGGCTCAAAAAGCTGTAAAATGTACAGAGATCACACCCTGGTAAAACTGTCTTGGCAGACAGGGTAAGCCAGGTTGAGGATAACTGACAAACCTCAAACCCAGCAGTGAGGTAGGGTGATGTCTATCTCCAGCATGTGAAGACTTCCCCCAGTGGAATGAGCAGATGAGAACAATTTGTTCCAATGGCCATGAAGGCAACTGAAGCAGGAGCTGTGGAGAGCTTAGAGCTTTGTCAGACATTGAAGAGGCCGAGGTCATCCACTGCATCCCAGGCCATTGCCAGTTGTCTTGATTTTTGTCCTGTCACTGGAGTGTGAAGACTTTAGAAGAGTGAGGTTGACAACTTTGTGTAGCTCTGCCTAACTTAAATCTAATTCACACACAAATCAAGACATCACCCAGTGCTGTCCTTGGTCCTGTTAGAAAACAAAAGACAAAGAACAACAACTATACATCCAGGCACTATGCTAGGGGCTGGAGATAAAATTTTAAAAGAACTGTTCTCAATCTCAAGGTGCTTAGATTTCACAGTTCAAATAACCTGTTATCTGTTATTTCTTATAAGGAAGAATGAGGGACGATAACCAAAATAGAAATCAGGACAAGTAGGTTCTAAAATAAGCCTTCTCACTAACTGCATGACTTTGGGCAAATCAATGATCTTCTCTAGGTCCTGGATTCCTCATCTCTAAAATTAGGAAATTGGATTGGATCATATCTAAGGCCCACTTCAGTTCTAAGATTTCTCAGTTTTAACAATGGTGTTGCATGTAGACTTTATGGATCCCACTAATGCCAGCTATTATAAGTGTGCAGGACAAAAGTACAAACAAAAATTGTCCTTACCCTCAAGGAAGTTATATTCTAAGGGGGAAGGTAACATAGGATGTAAAACAGATACAGGATAGAAGGAAGATTGCTTTAGAAAAGTACTTCTTAACCTTTTTTTATGTCATGTGAACTTTGGGCAGCATGGGGAAACCTATGCATTCAAAATAGTGTTTGTAAATGCATAAACAGAAATGTAAAGAATTATGAAGGAAACCAATTATATTGACATAGCATTTTTTAAAAAAATTTCACATACATGAGATTAAAAAACCCTGATTTAGAGGAACAAGAAAAAAAATGGTCCGAATGGCCACTGAATTTTACAGTTACTGTAATAATTACAATGATACTTTTAATACCTGAACATTCGTACATGAAAATGTATTGATACTATCTAAAGAATATTTTTTGGAATTTCTAATTTCCTGGTCCTATCTACAGTTGGAAATTCCCCTACAGCAACACGACATCATTCTTTTAGGACTATAATACATTAGAAAGAGCTCTGGACTTAAAGTTAGAAAACCTGGATTTCACCGTCAGCATTGCGACCTATCACCTGAGCGACTTTGGAAAGTCACCTTAACCTTAACTGGCTTCTAGTTGATACAGTCTCAAAATGGATGCAAACATGTTTACCTCTAACAAGATCGTTTTGAAGAACATGCTTTATAAACCTTAAAAGGGATAGAAAAGGCATAAAGTTATTAATAATACCTATGATGCTATTTGGGATAGAGAAACAAGGTATGTTATACAGGGGAAAATATCAGTTTTTCTTAGTCAATAAAGGATATTTTACCATCTCTTGTGTATTCTAAATTTCTAAGTATGGGTGCTTAGAAAAGAGGGCTCAAGGAGAATATTAGACGTTATTTCTCTATCTCAGCAATTCTCATGTTCTTAAAAATTGACCATTTTAGGAAATGCTCACCCCAGGTCCTGGGTAAAAGGTCAACATTACTCAGTGCTGGGTACATATTGAGCTGACGGAGAGTGCAGAGCTTTCTTTCAAGATCTGACAAAAAAAAAGACTTATCTAAGTACTCAGGCCTTGGTAAAGATACAAAATCAAGCAGTAAACATATACTTGGATAGGAGATTTTATTATATTTCATGCTTCTTGATTGGGCCAAAAACAGTTTTGCTTGAGGCAGTTTTATAATTCCACATATGGTCTTAGAGTAGCTGCTGTGAAAATAGCAGCAAAACAAAATAACTGGACCATACAACTCCTTAACTGCAGTTGGGTTCATTTCTAGAAAGGATCAAAACAAAAGGTTCTTTGATTACCTCCCTCTTTGCTTTTCCCTTTTCCTCTGTCCCCAAGGGGACTTCCAATTCCATATTTAGTTTTCTTTCTCTCTTTCTCTGTCTCTCTCTGTCTCTCTCTCTGTCTCTCTCTCTGTCTCTCTCTGTCTCTCTCTGCCTCTGTCTCTGTCTCTCTCTGTCTCTCTCTGTCTCTGTCTCTGTCTCTCTCTCTTTTAATGTGCATTTGCTCTGTTCAAAGAAAATTGATATAATCTACATCACAAAATCCTAAACTCTTAGTTTTTCATGGCTTGGATGCCATCTAAGAGGCTTCACAAGCAATTATTCTTAAGTCTTGACACCACCCAGGATTTCCCCTGAGAACTTTAGAATTTGATTTCTTTTGTCCCCACCCATGACCTCCCCTGATAGTATCAGAGAATAACTCATACCTAGGTCTCTGTGGATATGGATAGTTTTTATTGTTCAAGCATTCCAGTTTCTCTCTCTCTCTCTCTCTCTCTCTCTCTCTCTCTCTCTCTCTTTCTCTCTCTCTCTCTCTCTCTTTCTCTCTCTCTATCTCTCTCTCTTTCTCTCTCTTTCTCTTTCCCTTCCTTCCCTCTCTAGTGAATCCTCCTGTCTCCCAGAGACCTATATAATCTTTCATTTTTTTAGTATCACTTTGTGATTTGGGGTGTCCCTAGAAGGAAAATGTATTTGGGGCTGCTATAAAGTCCACTCCTTCTATAAGATCAAGACAGTCTTCCATAACTCATAGTAAAAATAAAAGCATGTCTAGTTTCATACCTATATGTGGCTTCTCCTTCAACTGCAGACTGCAAGGATGCTGCTCTTCTCTACAAAAGATGTAATATTAGTTGAACTTATTCCATTCCTTCTAGAAGGAAAGGTCCTGAAATTTGAGATCACTGCTTTAGAACTCAAAGGGATCTCAGGAACCATTTAATCTAACCTTCTCATTTTACACCTAATGAAAGTGATGCCCAAAGACGTAAATGAGACTCAGAAATTGAACCAAGATCCTCTGATTTCAGGGTCTGTGCTCTTTCCAGTTTAGTAAGCATCCTCAAACTTGAGTCATACATGTGCTCTTCAACTCTGAAGGAACCAAGGAATTCACCATTCCCAGGAAATCCTTCTTTCCTCCTCAGAGGGGTGGTCTAAAAGTTTGTGCCATTCTGCTGCTGCTGTCATCTCTGGAGCTAAGCAATTCTCTTGGGAATGATGGTTCACATCATTAAGTTTCCCAACCCCTGGAGATTCATCTGTTCTCTTTTCACACTCATGCTTTTTGGGGGATCTCTGATCCCCTTTTGGGATATAAAGGCTCCTTTTAATAGGCATAAGTCTAAAGATCTAGCTTAGATCTATAATAATCATGACTCAATCAATGATCTACAATGAAGCTTAATGGCTCATTAAGCACTGTCCAAGAGTCCTCCAGGAAACCCATTTAGTAGATGTCATAAATCACCTCAATGAATGAATGACTAAATGAGGACATATATCTTTATTAAACACTGTGCTAATCACTGGGAACATGAACTGGAGAGAATAAGACATCCCCTGACCTCAAAGAGCTTACGTTCCAACAAAGGAAGGCAACACACAAAGAAAGGAGAGCTAGAAAAGAAAGGGGCAGGAAAAGACACACACAAAAAAACGATTTAGGAAATGATGTGGTCACCTGGCTCTGGGCAAAATAAGGTCAGAAGTCACATATCAATACGGTATAAAGGGGGGAAGGGAGAAATGGACACCTATACTTCCCAAAGGGAAATTTCTTTAAGATGATAAACAAATCCAGAACAAAAGCCATAACCTTTAAAACTGTTAAGCTGGCCAAGGTGCTCTTGGTCACATCTTCACATAAATGTAATACTTCTTCATTATGCTCTGCATTTGTGTTCCTTGTAAGCACCCCAAGGGTAAAGGTTTATGTTGCTATGTGGGCACCATTTCTCTATTTACTGGAGATAGAAATATTTACCTTCCCTCTACATGTCCTGATATTTAAGTCAGATTTATCCAAGTTAGCCTAGGTTGGCCCTATTCCTACCATGCTGGGAATTCTCTTTCTGAATTAAAACAAAAGGGTTGGTTTGGGACTAAGATTACCTGGGATTGATGCACTCATTCAGTGATTGACCTGTGCTGCTTTGAGACTCTTTAATCCTGCTAAATCTAAACCTTATAGAGGGGACAGAGTTATTTGGAGTTGTTTCTTTTTTTATGAGTCTTATAGGCAGTAAAGTTGAATTATCTGTCTCCTGAGATTAATTCTAAAGAACTAATATCCAGGCCCTGCTTTCCTGTAGTTCATAAAACAAAGCTTTAAGATAAAGATTATTTAAAATTAATGTTACAGATTGTCCAGGTAGGGAGAAAATAATTGCTACCACCCAAAACACAGTTACTATTGTGCAGTATTGTGCAACTGCTATTATAGAGCATGAACAGGCTGTTGCTTTGCTGCCAGGGGTGAGCATACACTGCCAATGGGAAGGGGCCCCTTTACAAAACACTGGGTGTGAAATCGGTGGCACAAAGCTCAGTCTGAACCTCCTATCCGAGGTCAGCTGGGCTTGTAGGTAGGAAAAGCCAACTTCAGTGCTAAGTTGAATTGCATCTTACACAACAGCCCTGAGTATCTGAAAAACTCATTAATGAGTCTCTGGCACTGCTTCAAGTCCTGTAGTAAGAACACAAAGAGAAATAAATCCCCTCTCTCGTTATCCTGAATAGGAAGCCAGATGGCTGGCTGAGTTTGGCACTCTTTTCTACAGGGATTGCCTGCATTCCAGTTGTGGGGATTCTATTAGTATTTCTTAATATCTCAACCTTTAGGGTAAGAGAGCATAGATTTCTCTGTGGGTTAATTGCTGGGAAAAGTACTGCCATTTACTTAATGGAAGATATCTTAGATAAATTCTGAATTGTATAGTTAGTTGATGATTCAATATTGTAGCAAGAGACTAGCTGAAAGAAGCAAAAGTGGGTTATTCTTGATCATACTGAAATTTCTCTAGACACCAATGGAATGAGAGGGAGCCAAGGCATAGTGAAGAGAGAGAGCTAGTTTAAGAATCAGGGAGCCCTGGGTTCAAGTTTTGCCTTTGAGATTAGCTATATGACTATAGGCAAGTCAGTCTTTCAGTGTTTGATGCAACTCTAACACTATCAATTACTAGAATGTACTGACATTTGATGGTGTGAATTTCTTTTTCTAGGAATTTCCTTTAACAATGAAACTGTAGGTTCAGTCTCTGTAGCTAAGAAATTAACCTGAACAATCTTTATAAATCGCGATCCTACAATCATAATTTAGAAAGAGTTATTTTCAGATCATCTAGCCCAGCAGTTCTCAGCCTTCCTAATGCCGCAACCCTTTAATACAGTTCCTCATGTTGTGGTGACCCCCAACCATAAAATTATTTTCGTTGCTACTTCATAACTGTAATTTTGCTACTGTTATGAATCATAATGTAAATATCTGATATGCAGGATGTATTTTCATTGTTACAAGCTGAACATAACCGCTGGGCTAGCCCATTTCACTACCGTTAGGTAGGCTTTAGCAAAATAATACTAAACAATCATCTATCACTTTAATCAATATTAAGCGATTCCTGACTACACTTAAAACTTCCTTATTTTGATTTTAACATATTTTGGTTGACTAATGATTCTAATGAGAAGTCATGATTTGATCACTGCATAAGTCAAGATAGATAGATAGCCCAAGTGTTAACACTGGTATCCACAAAATATCAGAAGAACAAGATGAAGGTCTTCAGTGCATCCTTAAAACTTTTAGTAAGTATCTTAGACTGGATTGAAACCCAGGCATTTTTGCCTTCTGGCACCCTGGTCATTATATCACACTGATTCTTATATGAATTATTTTTGTTACTACTCCACTCAAAGTGGACAGAGTGATTATGGATAACCCAGTGTCAAAGGAGCCCATTTGGAAAAAAAAAAAAAAGATAAGTCAGTAACTTATTTAGTTCAATCAAATACAAAATTGCCATGTACCTGCTATGTGCCAGGTTAGATAGTGGGGAAACAAAAACCAAAGGAAATAACCCCTAGGATGTAGTGGATTTTTGTTGTTGTTTGTCTATTTGTTTGTTTGGGGGTCAGTTACAACATTTATGCCAACAATAAAAACGAGATAATTCTAGGAGGGAGAAAATACTAGCAACAGGGGCTGGGTAAGATGGGTGGCAGTGGGGATGTGGGGAGGCCGTGTTGGGTGGAACATATTGTGCATGAAGGGGAATCATATGAAATGTTTGGAAATGAAAGATAGATCATAGAGAGCTTTAGAGGCTAGTGGCTTCTTTTCCATTCTATTCTAAAGACAATAGTAAGTCACTAAAGATTTATGAGCAGGGTGCTGACATGATTAGATTTCTATCTTAAAAATATTTATTGGAATAATTTATGGCCCTAAACGGTTGTAAATTGTAGACGCTATTGCAATTGTCTAGGCAAGAGGGGATAAGAGTTTAAATTTGTTTGGTAACCGTGTGCATGGAGAGAAGGGGGCAGATACCCAAGACATTGAGGCGATAGAATCAATTAGCCTTGGTAAATGTTGAATATAAGGACCTGGCGACAGTGAGGTACGTTTGACTTTGCACTTTCAAATTCGCATGGATGGGGATAGGATAATGTCCTTAACAGAAACTGAAAAGTTTGGAGGAAGTTTTTGTTGTTGCTGTTATTTCTTTTGTCGGGGAGGAGTAATGAACTTCTTTTGGATCATGTTGAATTTGAATTTAAAATTCTGAAAGGACATTCAAGGTAAGATGTCTAAAAGGCAGTAGAAATTCAGGAATGGAATTCAGGAGACTCAGTAGAGGTAGCTAATGGATTT
>JAQQSU010005746.1:0-13714 GCA_028627135.1 Pseudochirops cupreus | reverse complement strand
ACTTTCTTTTCATGATTTTCTTGCATCATTCTCATTTCTCTTCCCAATTTTTACTCCATTTCTCTTATTTGGTTTTCAAAGTCATTCTTAAGCTTCTCTATGGCTTGTTACATTTTTCTTGGAAGCTTTTGGTGCAGGAGTTCTGACTGCGTTGTCTTCGTCCCATTCCATGCTTTGATCCTTTTTGTCCCCAAAAAAGGCATCTGAGGTTGGATTGCTGTTCTTACTTTGCTTCCTTTGCCTGCTCCTGTTGCCAGTCAATTACTTGAGTTTATAGCTCTGTGGAACTCTGCTTCCAGAGGAGAGAGCTTTGTTCCAAATCACTGGGGTTTTCACAGCTGCTGGAGCTATTAGGAGGCCGCTGTCTTTGCAGCCCCTACCAGCTTTGGCTCACTCTTTTGTACCTCAGGACCACCATCCAAGACCATGATCCTGATCCAGGCAGCTTAAGGCAAGAGCACTTAGCCTCTGAATGATTGCTTGGCCCCGCCCCTGCAATGTGCAGGCTGGGGGCTCTGAAGCAGCCAAGTGGAGGTGGCTGTAGGGCCTCCACTTCTGCTGCTTTCTTGCCCTAGCAGCGGACAGCTGGATTGCTTTCCTCCCCCAAATTTAGCCGAGTTCCACTGACCTTTCACTTTGTCCTTGTTTCATATGAGTTGATAATTCTGGAAACTGCCACAGCTGCCAGTGATCCACTCTCCTGAAAGCTTCAGCCGCGGCTTGTCCTGGCTGCCCTGGGCCAAGCCGCGGTTTCAGGCCAGGCTGGTTTCAGCTCGCAGCATGCTGCGATGAGCCCTTCCTGTCCTGCCTGCTAGGCTGCCTTCAGTGGGAGGTTTGTTTCTCTGTCATGTTGTGGGTTCTGGAGCTCTAAAATTTGTTTAGAGTCATATTTTATAGGTATTTGAGGTGGTTATGGGGGAGCTGCAGAGTTTTCCTGCTTCTATGCCACTATCTCCAATATTCTTTCTAAGACAATCTGCCTAAATGATCTCATTTGTTTCTATGTCTCCTTCTGAATTTTTTTTCTTATGTGTTTTTTTCCCCTTAGAATTTATTGTTATTTTAATAATTGTTCCTATAGTTATAGTCTGTGCCTATGGTTATATTGGTCTGTCTCTCTTTACTCTGTTATCACCTCATATAATAAGTCTTTTGTTTTGGGGGAGGGTATTATTCATATAATCCATCTACCTTTCTAGGTAGATTCTAGGCTCATATGGACTAATCTTCATCCTGCAAGCTTGACCTCAAAAGATCAGATTCTTTCTTTTTGGCCTGCCGCCCTGCCTGGATCAATCCAGAAAGGATAAAAACTGGACATAGCCATGTCTAGGGTGTCTCAAAGGTGGGTGGCAGTATCCCCAAATCCTCCACAGGTATTCAATATACAATATAATTTTGCGCTATAGGATGACGTTTATTTCACCCTAAAGAAAATACTCATAAGAGCCCATGAACAAATACAGAAGCATAAAACATTCATATAGCTCATCAGCTCCCCTCCTTCAAAAGAGAACTGAACTTGGGATTGCTTTTAGGGTAACCTTTTGTTATTTTTGCCAGTGGAATGGCTGGGGTCTCCCTATATTTGGACTCCCACTCAAAGTTGAACATTCTTTGGAGCTTAATAACCAAGCACATTCCTTTTTCATTGTAACTGCATTGTACAAGTAACTTGCTGGCTCTGTTCTCCACGTAGAATGCAAACAGGAACCATGTAGACCAGTGGTTCTCACCTTCCTAATGCCCTCACCCTTTAATACTTGTATGTGGGCGTATCTGCCTGTGGGTAGACTCGCCTGGAGACAGATAGAGGAGCAGTGTCTTGGTTCCTAAGACAATTGGAAATGCGTGTTTTCCAATGGTCTTAGGTGACCCCTGTGAAAGGGTCGTTTGACCCCCAAAGGTGTCGTGACCCACAGGTTGAGAACCGCTGATGGAGACTGTCTTATTCCTTATTCAAGGATCAAGATGCATTCAGAAATTTTCTCTCTCCAGTATAGAACTTGGGTCCAGTGCTCAGATTCTTAAACCAAGGAATTCTTGAGCTTCGAGTTATCCATGAGACGGTTATCAAAGTTCGTGCTTCACAGGCAACCTCTCCTTCCTCAAAGTCTAGATTCTGAGATAATGCCTGGGGAATTCATCCCTCCCCCTGCTGCCCAGGAGGTTGAAGTGTTCAGGAAGAGTTTCTTTGAACTCAAGCTTTATGCAAGCACAGGTCTCCCACTGCTCTGGGCTTCTCTTATAATTTACTGATTCTAGTTGGGTAAAGTTGGAGGGAGGAAGAATTCCCATTTTTTTGCTTCACTTTGGAAGAAAGCTAAGAGAATAGCTGGAGAGAGTGCTCAATATCCAAGCTTTGGAGAGTTGGGGCAGCTTATATTTATAGAGAATGAGAAGAGGTGGCTACTCTTCATTCAGCTGAGCACTGTATCCTATAAACTGTCTTTAAAATAATGGTCCATACCCTGTAATCTCATCACTCTGGTAAACTTATTCAGTTTTTTTAGGGCTAACAATGGCCCATGTTCTATAATTTTATCAGGGTGTTTGGAGAGTTCTTCAGTTTCATGAGGAACTCCCATGATTCACCCTCATTATATCCTTATTTTTAATTTCTTATGGTATAATGATATTTCGTTAGTATCATGTATCATAATTTGTCCAGCCATTTCCCAGTCATTGGAAATTGGATTATTTTCAGGTTTTTACTATTATGAATAATACTGCTAGGATTATTTTGTTGCAGAGAGAGCTTCTCTACCTTCTCCCTTCCCTCAGCTTCTATAAGTTGCATAGAGATTGAGTTTGATCTTTAAGAAGATGGGAAAAAAAAAGGGATTTGTTCTCAAAATCTACCGAAAATATCATGCTACCTTGATATTTTTCCTTTGTTGGATTACAGGGTCTGTGTGGAAGCTAGTTTTAGGGTACTAGGTTTTAGTCTTTCTTGTTCCTCTCACAGTTTGGTATAAGCTATGAGAAGAGAAAAGAGATTCACATACATATTTTAGGAAGGTCAGTGATAACAATGTTTGGGAAGCCATTAATTTGGAGAGCCTAGACTTTTGAAGACTGGAGAGTGATACAGGAGTATGAGACAGGAAAGGAAAAAATGGAGAGATTATGAAGAATTAAGTTTGTGGGTAGGGACAACTAGAAGAGTAAAACTTTTGAAACAGGAAGGATATGATAAATGAACTAACCAGAAAAGTAATGTGCATAGTCAACATGAAAAATAAAGGAGAAAAGAAAATTCTCTAGAGAGAAGTGGAAGAAAGAATAAAAGAACAAAAAATATTATGGAGTGCTTTGGGTAGGTATGTGGAAAATTAAGGCACTTTTTCTTGGTTATGATGGATTTTAATTTTACTTAGGGTATTTTGGGCAGTGTCCAAATTTTGAAGGTAGAAAGAGTATATTGTTTGAAATGAATGAGTTATGAGGCAGATAAAGGTGACCCTTACTCTAAAATATTTCATCATTTTATTAAACCTCTGTTTAAAATGTTAAAGTTGTAAGAATGTAGGAGAAAACTTGGACTTTCTATGATTTGTTATTTAAAAAAAATTACCCTTTTACTTTTCTCTGTGATAATTGCTTTTCGGCTAAGCAACTGTCTTGTACCACATGTTAGTGACATTTAAAATTCTGTAGACAAGTCTGTCTCTAGAATGATTTACTGTTGTCATTATTCTCTCTGTCTCTGTTTCTCTCAGTCTCTCTTTGTCTCTGTCTTTCTCTTTCTTTCTCTCTCTCCCTTTATATAATGGAGGGAATAAAATGGAGAGATCAAAGACCTATTTTGACATTTCATAAACACACAGGGTGTTGGGGGGAGAAAAACTGGCTTTTGTCTATGGCTGAAATCTAAGTGTTTTCTACCTAGGGAAGAAAATGCGATGTTCTTTTGTTATAAAATTTGCTTCGGTGTTAGCATTAGCTGTGTGATTGCTGGGCTCTCTAGAGCTTTTTTTAATGGCAGCCTTGTTCTGATTCATCACTCCGGCACCATGTTCTGCCTACTCAAAGAAAAGAAAATGGAGCATTCAAAGGCAGTGAAAGACTAGTAGGAGGCATAAAATTACTTTTCCATGCTGTGTCTGAAATCAGGTCTGTCTTCATCTTGATTTACTTTCCTAGTGCATAGCTGAGTGGTTCCTGAGTCATGCTCTGCCTGCGAAAAGAGCTTCTCTTCATTGTCCCTTTAATAATAATAATTCACATTTGATATTGCATCTTAGGCTTCGTGAATCACTTTACGTACATTCTCAACTGACCTTCACAACAACCCTGAAAGTCAGGTATTGTAACTGTTATTATCTTTTTGTTTCGTGGATTACAAAACTGAGGCAGAGAAGTTAAGTGATTTGCCTGGGTGCAGGAGTGGGGAACCTGAGGCCTTGAGGCCACATGTGACCCTCTAGGTCCTCAAATGTGGCCCTTTGACCAAATTCAAACTTCATGTACTCAGTCAAAAGACCACACCCAAGGACCTAGAAGGCCACATGTGGTCTGGAGGCCGCAGGTTCCCCACCCCTGTGCTGAACTCTCCCTTCCTTTCACCTTTCCTGTTACTGTAGAGGGCAACACAATCTTCCCAGTCCCTCAGACTTGAAATCTAGAAGTTATCCTAGACTCCTCACTATAGGGGTAGGTCCCTCCCCATATCCAAGTTGTTGCCAATGCCTGTCATTTTACCTTTGCAACATCTCCCAAATACACCTCATTCTCTCCTATGAAACTGCTGTGACTCTCATGTGGGACCTCAGCCTCTTACACCTGGACTATTGAAATAGCCTGCTGGTGGGTCTGCCTGCCTCAAATCTCTCCTTACTCTAATCCATCCTCCATTCAGCTACTAACATGATTTTCCTGAAGTGCAGGTCTGATCATGTCGTTCAGTAAACTCCAGTAGTTTCTTATTGCCTCCAGGGTCAAATATAGAACGCTCTGTTTGGCATTCAAAACCCTTCATAATCTAGTCCCCTCCTATTTTTCCAGTCCTTTTATATCTTACTCTCCGACATATACTCTTTGATCTGTTGACACCAGCCTCCTGGCTGTTCCACAAACAAGACACAGAAGATGGAATCTCTTGGCTCTGGGATGTCCCACATGTCTGGAACATTCTCCCTCCTAGGACCTCCCTGACTTCTTTAAATTCCAATTGAAATTCTACCTGCTACAGGAAGCCTTCCCCAGCCCCTCTTAATTCCAGTGCCTTTTTTGGGTTAATTATTTCTCCCCTTTTTTTTTGGAAGGGGGGCAGGTAAGACAATTGGGGTTAAGTGATTTGTCCAAGGTCACACAGCTAGTAAGTGTGTTAAGTGTCTGAGGCTGGATTTGAACTCAGATCCTCCTGACTCTGGGGCCGGTGCTCTATTCACTGCACCACCTAGCCGCCCCTCTGTTTCCTATTTATTTTGCATGTAGTTTGTTCACATTTGTTTGCATGTTGTCTTAGACTGTAATGTTAGATTGTAAGCTCTTTCAGGGCAGGGACTGTCATGTGCCTTTTTTTGTATTCCCAGCGTTTAGCATGGTACTAAAGCACATAGTGGGCATTTAATAAATGTTTATTGATTCACTGATTGAAGTGGCAGGCAGGATTCAAACTCAGGTCTTCTTGACTCCGAGTTCAGTGCTCTATCTGCTACTTTACTCAACCACCTGGCATGATTTCTGTCATTCCAGAGAGTTAAAACTATCCCATTCTGAGGGATCCAGTAAATGCATTTTTGACTATTGGCCCTTGTTTTCATCTTGGTCATAATGCAGATAGTTTTTTTTTTCCTTCTTATATGACATTTTATCCAGAGTTCAACTAAGAAAGAGGAGAGCCCTAGAGTGTACGGGAAAATAGGACCAACAGGTTATGATAATTAAGGGCAGTCATCAGGGTCCAGAACAGAATTCCTCAGGGAAATGAGGCATGTCTCCACTTTGATACACAGGAAAGCAAACCAGAGGCCAGGCCAAGTCAAACCCAAGGTATTGGGAATGCCAATTCAATGGAAGCAGAGAAGGGTACATAGCCTGTGGCAGCAATATAAATTTGGAGTTATGCATCAAAGCTGGGAGGACACACTGTGGAAACTGGACAAACAGTGGTTTGTTTTATTTCACTTCCCTGTCAAAGGAGGCAGGGCTTCTGTGTCCACTCTTGTCACTGCCCCAGGGTGGCCATGGGTTTGAGCAGGACTTAACCTGGATAGTTTGTGCAAAAGTGATGATTTTAAAAAATACTCTCTTTTTGCTGTGCAGAGGATGATGGATCCTTTGATGTTTCAGTGTTTAATGAAACCTGTTTGAAATGGAAGAGGAGTCCTAGAGATGCTGCAGAAGAAGAAATGTACCAGGTAAGATGTTCTTCTTTTGAACTAATTGGAAACTAAGCCATTCATTCATTTATTCAGTCAGCAAATAGTTACTAGATGCCTACCATGGGTCACGCAGCTAGATAATGAGGGAGATACAAAAGTAAATAAGATACAGTCCTTGTCCTTAAGGAGAAAATCTTGGAACTGAGGATCTCAAAATATTTTATAAATACTATCACATATGCCTATTAATAGCAGGTAATAGCTTTGGAGCTCAGAGACAGTGTGGTGTTATGCATAAACTTGAATTCAGAAAGACCTGTCTTTAAATCCTGTCTTCGACTACATGACCCTGGACAATTTACTTAACTTTTTTTTGTCTTAGGCAGTTCCCTAGAACTTATCCACTAAGACTAGTGACTAAGTGAGGGAGTTCCCTATTCCCTTGGATATAGGAGTTCTGCACAAGGAAATCATATGCTTCCTGTATTTCAGTAACTCTGAGTCTACATCCTTTAGTTGGTTTTTTTTTTAATATTAATGTGAATGATCATAGCTCATTTTCCTATAAAATAGTCATCTGAACTTGTAATTTAAGTAATGAAAGACTTGAAGGACTACATGCCTACATAAAAGTGTGCCTTTAAAAAAATTGGGGGGGCAGCTAGGTGCACAGTGAATAGAGCACTGGCCCTGGAGTCAGGAGGACCTGAGTTCAGATCCAACCCGGAACACTTGACACACTTACTATGTGACCTTGGGCAAGTCACTTAATCCCAATTGCCTTGCCTCCTATCTCCCCCCCCCCCCCAAAAAATCAGAAATCTCATATAGAGAAATAATGAGGGAAAATGAGGAATAAATTCATTTTTAAAAGGGGGTCCTGACTTTTTTGCATATAGGAGGAACTAGCCAAAATATAAATGGTATCAGTGTACATTTAGAGTTTTGTTGGGGATAGTGAAAAAGAATCTCACCAGTCCCGATGGGCACTTCAACTCCAGCCCCAGCAAATGTATGGTGAGATGGAAAGAGAAGCTTGTTCTACCCTTCTTATTCTTTTTCGATGACTTAAACTCAATCAATAATCCAACCAATAAGTACTTATTTAGCATGTCCTCCCTTGGCACTTTGCTAGGTGCTGGGAATAAAAATACCAAGAATTAAATAATCCCTATTCTTTTTTTTTAAGAAAAAATTTTATTTGTTTTTGACCCTACAGTTATTTCTTTTTTTTCTTCAAAATTTTATTTTAGACTCAAATGCAGAACACAAATACAGAATAGAGAAAAGAAACAAAACCACATCTATCATAAACTTAGAAATTGAAACTTAAATACAAAGTTAGAAAGAAAAAAAAGCATATAGTTTGCATAGCAGAATATAAAAGAGGATTCAAAATATGTAACAATAAATTTTCGTTTCAAGAAAGCCAGTGTGATAATAATACGTGCATTGAGAATTGTCCATCTTTTCTTTGCTTCCTTGTGATTTTTCTTTTGTTCTCTGCTGTGTACTTTTTTATTTTGTTCTTTTTTTCCCTCCCTCCAACATCTCCACTAGAAGGCCACAATAAATTTAGATATGTTTTTCTGTAGCTATAAATACATACTGTCCCCCACCCGCATTCCTATTCTTTTTTTAAAAAATAATTTATTTTTAGTTTTCAACATTCACTTGCATAAACTTTTGAGTTTAAAATTTTTCTCACCTCCTCCCCAAGGCTGCATGCAGTCTGATATAGGCTCTACATATTAAACATATTTTCACATTAGTCATGTTGTGAAGAAGAATTAGAACCAATGGGAGGGACCATGAGAAAGAAGAAACAAAACAAGAACAGAAAAAAAAAAGAGAAAATGGTATGCTATGATCTGCGTTCAGACTCCAGAGTTCTTTCTCTGGGTGTGGATGGCATTTACCATCATGAGTCTTTTGGAGTTGTCTTAGATCCTTGCATTGCTGAGAAGGGCTAAGTCTATCAAAGTCAGTCATCATGCAGTGTGCCTGTTACTGTGTACAATGTTCTCCTGGTTCTGCTCATTTATGATGCTGATGCTAAGCATTAGTTCATATAAGTCTTTCCAGGTTTTTCTGAAGTCTGCCTGCTCATCATTTCTTATAGCAAAATTGTATTCTGTTACATTCATATACTATAATCTGTTCAGCCATTCCCCAATTGATAGGCATCCCCTTAATTTCCACTTCTTTGCCATCACAAAAAGAGCTACTATAAGCATTTTTGTACATGTGGGTCATTTTCCTGTTTTTATGATCTCACTAGGATCTAGACCTAGAAGAGATATTATTGGGTCAAAGGTTATGCACATTTTTACAGCCCTTTGGGCATAATTCCAAATTGTTCTCCAGAATGGTTGAATCAGTTCACAAGTCCAACAACCATGGATCAGTATCATAATTTTCCCACATCTTCTCCAACATCTATCATTCTCCTCTTTTGTCATGTTAACCAATCTGATAGGTAAGATGTGATACCTCAGAGTTGTTTTGATTTGCATTTCTTTAATCAATAGTGATTTAAAACATTTTCTGAATATGATTATAGATAGCTTTAATTTGTTCATTTGAAAACTGCCTGTCTATATCTTTTTATCATTTATTAGTTGAGGAATGATTTGTATTCTTATAAATTTGTCTCAGTTCTCTCCATATTTTAGAAATGAGACCTTTATCAGAGACATTGACTGTAAAAATTCTTTTTTTTTTCTTGCCTTTTTTTGGGGATGGCAGTTGGGGTTAAGTGACTTGCCCAAGGTCACACGTCTAGTTAAATGTTAAGTGTCTGAGGTCACATTTGAACTCAGGTCCTCCTGACTCCCAGGTCGGTGCTCTATTCACTGTGCCACCTAGCCACCCCTTGTAAAAATTCTTTCCCAGCTTTCTACTTTCCTTCTGATCTTGGTTCATTGATTTTGTTTGTGTGAAACCTTTTCAATTTAATGTAATCAAAATCATCCATTTTGCATTTCATAATGTTCTCTGTCTCTTGTTGGTCATAAATTCTTCTCTTCTCCATAAATCTAAGAAGTAAACTATTCCTCGCTCTCCTAGTTTGCTTATAGTATAAGCCTTTATATCTAAATTGTGTACCCATTTTGACTTTATCTTGGTATAGGGTGTAAGATGTTGGTTATGCATGCCTAGTTTCTGCCATACTGTTTTCCAGTTTTCCCAGCAGTTTTTTCACATAGTGAGTTCTTATCTCAGAAGCTGGTGTCTTTGGGTTGTATCAACAGCACATTACTATAGTCATTGGCTGCTGTGTCTTATGTATCTAACCTATTGCATTGATCCACCACTCTATTTCTTAGTACCAAGTAGTTTTGATGATTGCTGCTTCATAATACAATTTAAGATCTGATATAGCTAGGCTACCTTCCCTTGCATTTCTTTTCATTAATTCTCTTGATATTCTGGACCTTTTGTTCTTCCAGATGCATTTTGTTGTTATTTTGTTTAGCTGTATAAAAGTTTTTTTTTTTTTGTAGTTTGAATGGTATGGTGCTGAAGAAGTAAATTTATTAAGGCAGAATTGTCATTTTTATTTTATCAGCTCAGCCTGCCCATGAGCAACTGATATTTTTCCTTTTATTTAGGTCTGACTTTATTTTTGTGAAAAGTATGTTGTAATTGTGTTCATATAGTTCCCGGGTTTGTTTTGTCAGGGAGACTCTCAAATATTTTGTGATGTCCATAGGAACTTTAACTGGAATTTCTCTTTCTATCTCTTGCTGTTGGGTTTTGTTAGTAATATATAAAAATGCTGATTCTTTATGTGGGTTTATATTATATCCCGCAACTTTGCTAAAGTTGTTTGTTGTTTCAAGTAATTTTTTACTTGATTCTCTAAGTATACCATCATATCATCTGCAACGGGTGATAGCCTTGTTTCTTCTTTACTTATTCTGCTTCCTTCAATTTCTTTCTCTTCTATTATTGCTAAAGCTAACATTTCTAGTACATATTGAATAATAGGTGTGATAGTGGACACCCTTGTTTCACCCCAGTCTTATTGGAAATGCTTCTACCTTATCCCCATTACCTATAATGCTTACTGATGGTTTTAGATAGATGCTACCTATCATTTTAAGAAGACTCCATTTATTCCTATGCTCTCTAGTGTTTTCAATAGGAATGAATATTGTATTTTGTCAAATGCTTTTCTTGCATTTTTTGAGATAATCATATGATTTCTGTTAGTATTGTTGTTGATAGAATCAACTATGCTAATAGTTTTCCTAATACTGAACCAGCCCTGCCTTCCTGATATAAATCCTACCTGGTCATAGTATATTATCCTCAAGACACATTGCTATAATCTCTTTGTTAATAGTTTATTTAAAATTCATTAGGAAATTGGTCTATAATTTTCTTTCTCTGTTTTGACTTCCTGGCTTAGTGATACAGATATCACCATATTTTTATCATAAAAAGAATTTGGTAAAACGCCTCTTTACCTATTTTCCCAAATAGTTTATATAGTATTGAAATTTATTGTTCTTTAAAGATTTGATAGAATTCACCCCTAAATTCATCTGGCCCTGAGATTTTTTTCTTAGGGAGTTCATTGATGGCCTGTTCAATTTCTTTTTCTGAAATGGGATTATTTAAGTATTTTGTTTCCTCTTTCATTAATCTTGGCAGTTTATGTTTTTGTAAATATTCATCCATTTCACTAAGATTGTTGAATTTATTGGCACACAGTTAAGCAAAATAGCTCTTAAACATTGTGATTTCTTCTTCATTGATGGTGATTTCAACCTTTTCATTTTTTATTCTGGTAATTTCAATTTCTTCTTTCTTTTTTTAAATCAAATTGACCAAAGGTTTGTCTATTTTATTGTTTTTTCCCCCTAACAACAGTTCTTAGTGTTATTTATTAGTTTTCTTTAGTTTTTAAAAAAATAGTGTCCTTAATTTCAATTTTAGTAGTCTCTCCTTTGGTTTTCAAAATTCCTAATTTGGTATTTAATTGGGGATTTAAAAATTGTTCTTTTTCTTGCTTTTTTAGTTGCATGCCCACTGCATTGATCTTTTCTTTTTCTGTTTTATTCATGTAGATATTTAGAAGTATAAAACTTCCCCTAAGAACTGCTTTCATTGCATCTCTTAAGTTTTGGTATGTTGTCTCATCGTTGTCATTCTCTTGTATGAAGTTATCGGTTGTTTCTATGATTTGTTGTTTGACTCGCTCATTCTTTAGATTTTGATTATTTAGTTTCCAATTAATTTTTAATCTAGCTATCCATGGCCCTTTATTACATGTAATTTTTATTGCATTTTGATCTGAAAAGGATACATTTAATGTTTCTGCCTTTCTGCATTGGACTGTGAGGTTTTTATGCCCTAATATGTGGTCAGGTTTTTTTTGTTGGTGCCATGTACCATTAAGAGAAAGTTATATTTCTTTCTATCCCCATTCATTTTTTCCAGAGGTCTACCATATCTAACTTTTTAAAAATTCTGTTCATCTCCTTAACTTCTTTTTTGTTTAGTTTGTGGTTAGATTTATGTAGTTCAGAGACTGAGAGGTTGAGGTCCCCCACTAGTAGAGTTTGTTGTCTATTTCTCCCTGTAACTCTCTTTGCTTCTCCTATAAGAATTTGGGCACTATACCACTTGGTTTATGTATGTTTAGTAATGATATTACTTCATTTCTGTGGTACCTTTTAGTAGGATGTAGTTTCCTTCCTTATTTCTTTTAATTAGATCTATTTTTGGTTTTACTTTGTCTGAAATCAGGTGAGATCAGGATTGCTACCATTACTTTTTTTCTTTTACTTCAGCTGAAGCACAATATACTCTGTTCCAGTCTTTTGTCTTTTACCTTTACTTTGTACTTTCTGCTTCAGATGTGTTTCTAGTAAACAACATATTGTAGGATTACAGTTTTTAATCCATTCTTCCATCCATTTCCCTTTTAGGGGAGAGTTCATCCCATTTACATTCACAGTTATTACTATCTGTGTCTTTCTTTCCATCCTACTTCTCCTCTGTTAATGCTTTTCTCTCTCCTTTCTCCCTTTACTTCCTCACTAGACTTTTGTTTTTGACTACTGCCTTCTTCAATTTGCCCTCCCTTCTATCAGTCCCCTCCCTTTTCTTCCCCTTTTCCCTTATTACTTCTTCCTTCCCTTCTACTACCCCTTCCCTATTTTTTCCCCTTTCCCCTTCTATTTCCCATAGTGTAAGTTAGATTTCTATATCTAACTGATTATGTTATTCCCACTTTGGCCCAAATCTGACAAGAGTAAGATTCCCTTCTTTTGCTCTATTGTGATAAGTATTTGTGCCCCTTCAGGTGATGTAATTTACCCTTTTCTGCATTCTCTTTTCCTCTTCTCCCAGTACAGTCCCTTTTCACCACGCAATTAGATTTTTTTTTTAATCATCACATCAAAGTCAAGTTATACTCCTGCCCTCTGTCTATATGTACCCTGTACATATTGGCACAATTGGTGTAACAAAGATATAGTTCTCAAGAGTTCCAAGTATCATCTTCCCTTGTAGGGATGTAAACAATTTGCCTTTATCAAATAACATGTTGTTTTTTTTCTTTCCTGTTTACCTTTTTATGCCTCTCTTGAGTCTTGCATTTGAAGATCAAATTTTCTGTTGAGCTGTGGTCTTTTCATCAGGAAGGTTTGGAAGTCCCCTATTTCATTGAATGTCCATCTCCTCCCCTGAAAGATTATACTCAGTTTTTCTGGGTAATTGGTCCTTGGCTGTAATCCAAGCTCCTTTGCCTTATGGAATATCATATGCCAAGAGCTCTGATCTTTAAATGTGGAAACTGCAAGGTCTTGCATAATCCTGGCTGTGGTTCCATGATACTTAAATTTTTTCTTTCTGGTTGCTTACAGTCTTTTCTATTTGCCCTGATAATTTTGAAATTTGTCTACAATATTCTTTGGCATACTCAATTTGCGATCTCTTTCAGGAGGTGATTGGTGGATTCTTTCAATGACTATTTTACCCTCCGGTTCCAGGACCTCAGGGCAGTTTTGCTAGAATTTTCTTAAAAGATGCTGTCCAGGCTTTTTTTTTTTTATCACAACTTTCAGGTGGACCAATAGCTCTTAAGTTATCTCTCCTGGATCTAATGTCAAGGTCAGCTGTTTTTCCAATGAGGTATTTTATGAATTCTTCTATTTTTTCATTCCTTTGAATTTGTTTGACTGATTCTTGATGTCTCATAGTGTTGTTAGCTTCCACTTGCCCAGTCCTAATTTTTAACAAATTGTTTTTTTTTTCCTATTAGATTTTGTACTTCCTTTTCCACTTGGTCCATTTTACTTTTGAAGGAGTTTTCTTCAGTGAGTTTTTGTGCCTCCTTTTCCATTTGGCCAATTCTACTTTTTTTTTAT
>JAQQSU010005745.1:0-13714 GCA_028627135.1 Pseudochirops cupreus | reverse complement strand
TAGAACTTTAAATCCTAGATTCTTTCCTTGCTCCCTTTTAAAAATATCATCCTTTCCTATTAAATTGATCCTGTGCCCTTCATCTATGTACACTTATAAACACACTCAGATATGTATTCATATACATATATATATACCCTCCTACATAGACATATGTGTATGTATACATACACACACACATATATGTTTATATATATGTGTATATATATACATATATGTATACACACACATATAGATAGATAGATAGATAGATAAATAGATAGATAGATAGGTAGATAATACATTTATATTATCCCCCCTTATCCTCATAATGAGAAAAGTTTCATAGGTTACAATTATGGTTTTTCAATGTTGGCATGTAAATAGTTCAACTTTGACGAGTTCCTTATGCTTTATTATCAGTGTTTACCTTCTCATGATTCTTCTATTTGAATGTCAATTTTTCTATTCATTTCTAGTTTTTTCAGCAAGAATGCTTGAAAGACCTCCACCTCCTTGAATGATCATATTTTCCCCTGAAATATTATACTCAGTTTTTCTGGGTAAGTGATTCTTGGTTTTGAGCCCAGCTCCCTGCATTTCCAGAACATCATATTCCAGACCTTTCAATGCCTTAATGTAGAAGCTGCTAGATCTTGTGTTATCCTGATTGTGTTCCCACAGTATTCAAATTGATCCTTCTTGGTAGCTTGTATTATTTGCTCCTTGATCTGGGAATGCCAGAATCTGGCTATAACATTCAAAAGAGTTTTCTTTTTGGGGATCTTTTTCAAAAGGTGATTGGAGAATTCTTTAAATTTCTATTTTGCCTTCTGGTTCTAAAAAATCAGGGCATTTTCCTTGAGAACTTCTTGAAGGAGGATTTCTAGGTTCTTTTTCTGATCATAGCTTTCAGGTAGTCCAAATAATTTTAAAATTGTCTCTCCTGGATCTATTTTCCAGGTCAGTGTTTTTTTTTTTCTTTTTCCCCAAAGAGATGTTTCCCATTGCCTTCTATTTTTTCATTTGCTTGGATGTGTTTAATAATATCTTGCTTTCTCATCAAGTCATTTGTTTCCATTTACTCCAATCTAATTCTGACAGAATTATTCTCTTCAGAAAGCTTTTGGGATTCTTTTTCCATCTGGGAAATTCAGCTTTTAAAGGTATTCTCCTCATTGGCTTTTTGGGCCTCCTTTGCCATTTTAGTTCATGGTTTAAGGCGTTATTTTCTTCAGTCAGATTGTTGACTCTCTTTTCATGATTTTCTTGCAGCATTCTCATTTCTCTTTCCAATTTTTCTTCCACTTCTCTCCTTTGGTTTTCAAAAATCCTTCTTAAGTTCCTCTCTGGCTGGTAACCAGTTTACATTTTTCTTGGAATCTTTTGGTCCATGAATTCTGACCATGTTGTCTTCCTCCTGATCCATCCTTTGATCTTTTTATCCCCAAAAAGGAATCTAAAGTTGGGTTGCTGTGTTTTCTTTGCTTCCTTTGTCTGCTCATGTTGCCAGTCAATTACTTGACTTTTTAGCTTTGTGGAACCCTGCTTCTGGAGGGTAACACTTTGTCCTAAGTTGCTGGAGATTTCACAGCTGCTAAAGTGATTAGGAGGTTGCTGTCTTTGTAGCCCTCACAAGCTTTGGCTCTGGTCACACACCTCAGGACTGCCACTGAAGACCACAATCTCAATCCAGGCAGTTTAATGCAAGAATGCTTAGCCTCTGAATGATCACCTGGCCCCCCTGCAATCTGCAGGTGATGAGCTCTTATGCAGCCATATGGAGGCAGCTGCAGGGCCACCCCTTCTGCTGCTTTCTTTTCCTGGGGCCATATGGTCAGACTGGCTTTTCTCCCCCAAATTTAGACAAGTTCCACTGACATTTCTCTTTATGCCTGGTTCTTATGGGTTGATAATTCTGGAAACAGCCACAGCTGCTGGTGATCTACTCGCCTGAAAGCTCTGGCCAGGGCTTGTCCTGACCACCCTTCAGCTAAAGTGGTGATTTCAGACGTGCTGGGTTTGACTCCCAGCATGCTGCGATGTGCCCTTCCCGTCCCACCTGCCAGCTGCCCTCAGTGGGAGTTTTGCCTCTCTGTACTTTTGTGTGTCCTTAAGTCCTAAAATTTGTTTAGAGTCATATATCATGGGTTTTTGAAGTAGTTGTGGGGGGAATTTCAGAGTTGTCCTGCCAACTTGACTCTGCCCTGTCATTTATCTTTTCTATCCTATTATCTAATGTAATAGAAATGAGGAAGTAAGTCAGAATTGTTTTAACTTGCACTCAGGCAATTGATAGCAAGTTGGAATATTTTTTTCACATGGCTATAGATAGCTTTAATTACTTCTTTGAAAACTGTATCTTTTGATCATTTATCAAATGGGGAATGGCTCTTATTTTTATAAATTCAACACGGTTCTCTGTATGTTAGAGGTCTGAAGCCTTTATCAGAGAAATTTGTTTAATTTTATTTCAGTTACTATGCTAACTGCATTTCCTTGCATCTGATTCCCCCTCCCCCTATTTATTCTATTGTCTCTTTCCTTCCACACTGTTGGTTCACAAAAGTGTTTTGCTTCTAATTACCTTTTTCAGTAATCTGCCTTCTCTTCTGTCACACCCCTGCCATTCCTTTCCCTTTCTATTTTCCATAAGGGTAAGATAGATTTCTTTACCACATTGCCTATGTATCTTATTTGACATTTACATGTAAAAAATTTTTAACATTCACTTTTAAAACTTTGAGTTCTAAATTCTCTCTCTTCCTCCCTCCTCACCCACCATCATTGAGAAAGCAAGCAAATCAATATAGGTTGTACATGTGTAGTCATGAAAAACACTTCCATAATAGTTATGTTGTGAAAGACTAACTATACTTCCCTCCATCCCATCCTGTCCCCAATTTATTCTATTTTCTCTTTTCACTCTGTCCCTTCTCAAATGTGTTTACTTCTTATTGACACCCTCAATCAATTTACTCTCCCTTCTATAATGTCCCCCATCCTTTTCTCCCCTACTTTACTGTAGGATAAGATGTGAGTGCATATGTCATTCTCCCATTAAGCCAATTCTGATGAGAGTAAGGTTCACTCATTCCCTCTCAGTTCTTCCTCTCCACTCTGAAAGCTTTTTCTTGCCTCTTTTATGTGATATAATTTAGTCCATTCTAATTTTTCCCTTCTCTCAGTACATAATCAACTCACCCTGTTCTCTCTCTCTCTCTCTCTCTCTCTCTCTCTCTCTCTCTGTCTTTCTTATCATATACACGCTCATATAAATATAAAAATATCACACACACACACATACACACACACATACACACAACAACCACCCTAATAATGACAAAAGGCCTCATGAGTTACAAATATCTTTCCACGTAGGGATGTAAACAGTTCAACTTTAATAAATCACTTGTAATTTGTCATCCCTGTTTACCTTTTCTTGCTTCTCCTGAGTCTTGCATTGGAAATCAATTTTTTTTTCTATTTAGTTCTAGTCTTTTCTCAAAAGTGCATTGAATTCCTCTAAGGTATTGAATGCCCAATTTTTCCTCTCATGGATTGCACTCAGTTTTGCTGGGTAGGTGATTCTTGGTTTTAACACTAGCTCCTCTGACCTCTGGAATATCATATTCCAAGTCCTCCAGTTCTTTAATGTAAAAGCTGCCAGATCTTACATAATCCTAACTGTGATGCCACTGTACTTGAATTGTTTCTTTCTGGATACTTTCAATATTTTCTCCTTTACCTGGAAACTCTACAATTTGACTGTCACATTCCTAGGAGTTTTCATTGCCATTTTTGGACCTCTTTCAGGAGATTTTAGTGGATTCTTTCAATTTCTACTTTACTTTCTGGTTCTAGAATATCGAGGCAGTTTTCCATAACAATTTTTTTTGAAAGGTAATATCTAGGTTCTTTTTTTTGTATCATGTCTTTCAGGAAGAACATTAATTTTAAAATTATCTTTCCTGGATTTGTTTATCAGGCCTGCTACTTTTCTAATAAAGCATTTCACATTATGATCTATTTTTTTCATTCTTTTGGCTTTGTTTTATGATTTCTTTATTTCTCATAAAGTCTTTAGCCTCTACTTCCTTGAATCTAATTTTTAAGGAATTATTTTCTTCACAAGGTGTTGTATCTTTTTTCCCCATGTAGTTAATTCTATTTTTTAATAAGTTCTTTTCTTCAGTGAATGCTTGTGCCTTTCCCTTTGACCAATTGTGCTTTTTAAGAAGTACTTTCATTGAATTTTGGTGTATCTGTTTCCATTTGGCCAGTTCTGCTTTTCAAGGCATTTCTCCACTCCTTGGATTTTGGTACCTCTTTTACCATTTTTCCTATTCCTAATTTAAGGTCTTGTGGGTTTTTTTTCAGTATTTTTGGTGCCTCTCCTACCACCCTTTTTACTCTTTTTTATGATTTTCTTTCATCACTGTCATTTCTCTTCCAAATATTTCCTCTACTTCTCTTACTTGACCTTTTCTTTTGAATGAAACAATTTCAATAGTCTCTAATTTTAAAAAAAACTCACACAATAATGGTTTGCAATAATTTCAGCAAAATAAAATTCTGGAAGATTTTATACTAAGTAGGGTTTCTAGAATTGGTTGTTCTGTGGAAGGATTGGGGGTTTGTATAAATCGATAAAACAATGAAGTACAGGAAGGCTGATACCTTCCCTTTGTGGTAAAGGCCACAAATGTGAAATTTTTGCAGCTAAGCCAAGGGAGAATCAAATTACTTACAATACAATACTTTTTTTCTCCATAGCTTCTGGAGGGTTTTCAGCCTTATTTTTTTCTTCTCACAGTCCCATCATTCACACCCAGGTTCCATGAAGACATAATGGTAATGTAATTTGTATTTGAAGATCACTTTCTTTGGCAAAGGTAACAGGTACTTAGCCCTTAGTAATTAATCAAGAAGGTATGAATTCCTGTTGCTGATGTAACACGAAGGGGTTGGCTGGAACAGGAAACTAATGTCATGTGTATATAAGGAAAAGCCCCAGAAAGGGAGAGTCAGGATTTCTTGGGACAAGCATCTGGAAGCAGAAGATGTTGCTCCTGGAGAAAGAGAGAATTTCTCTCAGCAGCATTCAGAGGCTGGGCTACTACTGCTGGACTGAGAATTGAGAAGAAAAATGAGAATTGGTAATTGTTTCAGATCTTCTTGAAGCAAACTCCATGGAGGCAGAAGCTGATGCCACAGGGGAGGCAGAAACTGATGCCACTGGGGAGGCTGAAGAGAAGCTAAGGAGGCTGAAGAGAAAAGCCCCCACCCAGGCCAGAGAGAATGATTTTTATTTTGAAAACCTGGATAGAGTGATCTTGATTCTGGAAACCAGCTGAAACTTCTGATGAATCTGAGGGCCAGCCAGAACTGCCAAGTGACTGAGGAAGCATGCCTGTGAGGGATCTAAGACTTTATCTATTTGTGGCTTTGTTAAGCCTTCACTTCCCAGGAACAGAGACTGTGAAGGATTTGAGATGGACTGGACCCTGTGAGCTCCAATGTGGAGCAGGAATTGTACAGAGAGCTAGACAAGGACCTGGGAGCTGTCTGCCTTTGAACCCAGATGACAGTTTGATGAATCCAGGCAGGATCTGGCACCATGGGAGGGGGTCTAGGGAATATGAGAAACCACCCAGAGTCAAGCTGAAAGAAGACTTTACTTGGATGCTATGTATTGACTGAGAAATTGTAAATTTACTAGTCACCTAGGGTTGGAGGGTCTATGTATTTTCTGATGATTGAATAGTGAATGATGAAAGATGATTGAATGATTGAGTCAATATAATGATTGATTGACTAAGTGATTGTACTTAGCAACTGATGATTGAATAAGTAATTGCTTTGGAACTTAGTGTGCTCAATTAGTGGAAAACTTTGACTATTGTACTTTGTGATCGAATTAAGGATTTTGTGAATGCTAGAGTTACTAAATGATTGTTCTTTGTTAAAAACTTTGTAACCACTGTAATTGAAACTATGTGGCCATGTTCTGTGATAAGTTGTTGTGAATGCTGTATTTTGATTTTCTTTGATAATTTGTAACATTGCGAATGCTGTACCTTTATTTACTGTGAATGTTTTGCTCTGATTTGTTATGGAATAGCGTGTTCACTACATTGTGTAATCAGAACCTTAAAAGCTGTTCACAGTAGCATTCTTCTGAAAAACTCCTAGTGCTTGGCTTTACAGAAGGATATCTATTGCCTTTGGCAGTCAAGAAACAACCAGAAAGGATCACTTTAGGGTCTCCTTGGTCTCTTCTTCTTTTCCTTTAGGTAGGTCCTCTGCTTTTTCCCCTTCTTCCTCACCTTCCCTCTTTTCTGAAGGTTTTTCTTGAGTTTGTTCAGAAGCTGTCACCATCACCCCATTCCAGGTAGACATTTATGAGGCAACATAACTGGCATCACTCTCCTGGCTAAGGGTCTTCCTATACCCTCCATGTGACAGGATCATAACCAATGTCTAAGCCATATAGCATACCATGTTCTGTAGTCCAGAGTCATGCCTGTGTGTATTGGGAAGTTACCTTTCATTGGGGTCAGTACTCCCTAGTGAACCAGGAAGAAATGATACGGCAGAAAGAATCTGAAGACATAAGTCACAGTGAAGATCAAAGGCTATCTGATAGGGTTGTTCATCACAATATAGTGGCCCAAAAGGTCAAGGATCCAAGGTGTGAGAGATTCCAAATTAGGGAACTCAATTCTCAAGTCCTTCAGCAGACAGATGAGAACTTTCCCTGTAGCCTGAGAAGCATTATCTTCAAACTAGCGAGCATGCTGAATGGCTGCCAAAGCACCCTGAAGAACCTGATCTAGCAGTTCCAAATTTCAGTATATATTGCAAAGTGGTAATCATGAATACAACCTGGTGCTGGTTAAGAAATATAGTGATCAATCAGTGGAATGCATTAGGTACACAAGACATAGTAATTAATGACCATAGCAATCTAGATTCTGCTAAATTCAAAGATCCAAATTTTGGGGGATAAGAACTCATTATTTGACAAAAAAATGAGGAGAAACTGTAAAGCCAAGCACAAGCAGCTCTCTTGAGGACTCTTGCTGTGAATACATTTAAGGATCTGATCATACAGCATAGTGAGCTCTCTATTTATTCAGCAATAAACTAAAGCAAAACATTCACAGAAACCAAAGTTCAACATTCACAATGATATACCATAAGAATTCATTTCTAAAGTGGCCCCATAGTCCTAAAAAAAGATATTCAGTAAGTCAAAATCTGACTTAATCAATATAAAGTACCCTTCTAAAGTCTTCTTTCATCTTGACTGGAGACTGGCTTCCTTAACTCATCTTTAACTCAATCATCTTTAAGAAAAAAATCATCCTTACAGAGTATAAATTGCAGAGTACAAGGGTCTCCCACCCCTAAGTCACATTGTCTTAATCTCTCAGCTAGTATTAAACACCCAAGTAAAGCTCCTTTCATCTTGACCCAAAGCTGACTTCCAAACTCCATGGCTCCTCTTCCATGATCCCAGCTCTTGTCTGAATTCACTCAGCTGTCACCTGGATTTATAGGTAGATACCTCCCACCTCCTGGTGCAGCTCCAGGTTCAGCTGGACTGAGGTCCAGTTCCACACATCAAACTTAGCAGAATTGCAACAATACTCATACCCAGCACCATCAGTGATTTACTTTCTGCCTATGAAATCAACACAGACCAGCAGATAGGGGATTTATCTGAGAAATTAACACAAATCATCAGTAAAGTCCAGGAACCTTTGAAAACATCAGTACAGCCCTCCTTCAGGACTTCTGTAAACAGACAGCAGAAAAGTCTTCTTTTAGCACTTCTGAACCAGCAGTAAGGTCCCATGGCTTCTGTAACAATAGAATTGTCCTCTATCAGCAGACAGGTCTGAAAAAGTAACATCAATATAGAGTACTGGCACCACAGCCATTCTTCTTCCCAGTTCTGCTCAGTTCCAACTTGTGTTCGAGCTTTTATATCATCAGCTCCTTCCTGTTCCACCTCTTCCTTTTGCATCCTTCCTGTTCAGTCTTTGACAAATTCCTCCCACTGTGTGCTTCACAGGTTCTATTTCTAACAAAGACTTGATATAATCATAGGTGAAGCTCAAAGGCACTTGAAAAGCTGAAACAAGGAGCTAAGTACAATTTTTATCATTCTAGAAACCTGGAAAGCAGTTTGGCAAAAACTAGGTATAGGCCAACATCTCACAGTATATACCAAGTTAAAGTCAAAACACATAATTTAGGCATAAATGATGATAGAATAAGTAAATTAGGGGCATGTGGAAAAATGTACATGTCAGACCTATGGATAAGGGAAAAACTTATGACCAAATAAAAGATAAGAGAGGATTATGCAAAGTAAAATAAATAATTTTGATTGCATCAAATAGAAAAAACTTTTTCACAAATAAAACTAGTGCAGGGGAAGTTAGAAGGAAAGCACAGAACTGGGAGAAAAATTGTATTTCTTCTTTCTGATAAAGGCCTCTTTTCTCAAATATATACACATTAAGCTGAATTTATGAGAATAAGAACCATTCCCTAGTTGGAAAATGGTAAAAGGATATGAACTGGCTTTTTTCAGTAGGAGAAATCAAAGCTACCAAAGGTCTGACAAAAAACAAATTCCTCTAAATTGCTAACAATTAGAGAAAGGCAAATTAAAACAACTTCACACTTATAATATTGATTAACAAGACAAAAGTAAAAAATGACAAGTACTGGAGAGAATGTGAAAAAATCAGAACACTAACGTACTAGTTAGTTTAGTAGTTATTAGTCCAATCATTCTGGTGAACAATTTAGAACTATGCCCAAAGAGCTATAAAATTGTGTATAACCTTTGACCTGGCGATACCATGAAATTGCAATGGAAATGTGAAGATCTTCCCTGTCTCTTAATAAGCCTAAGGAAATTTGAAGACCTTCCCTGCTTTGAAGATATGGTCTACCTGGGTCAGCTAGGTGGCACAGTAAATAGAGCACTGGTCCTGGAGTCAGGAGGACCTGACAAATCCAGGCTCAGACACTTGACACACTTACTTGTATGTCATCACTTTTAGGCATCTTAGTTGTGTGATCTTGGGCAAATTACTTATCCCCAATTGCCTTACCTTACTCTTCCAAAAATAAAAAATAAAAAAAAAATAAACTCTGCCCCCCAGTAAACTGAATGTAGTCACAGGTGGCCTGTGGTGGGAGGAATTTGCTGAAAGGTGGAGCAGAACCCACAGGAAACTGGCAGTCAGAACCAGCTAGATGTTGAGAGGAGAGCACACATCTGAGGAAGTCAGATAGGCTTATGAGTAAAAGTTGGTTAATTTATGAGAAGGCTGAAGGATGTTGTGGCTCTGTACTGTTGTGGATTATTGGCTTCTTTGCTACTATGATGAATTTGACTTACTGGCTTTGGGATTTGTTTATATGGTGTCTGAATAAATATTTTGCTTCTGTCTTCTATATGGAGAGTCTGTTCTGTTTTGTTATTGAGCACTATGTGGGTATATTTATCTTGAATTTTGCTGCTGTGAATATTGCGTTGGTGCTACATACCACTACTATCCCAAGGAGATCACTGAAAATTAAAAAGAAGGTATTTGTGCAAAAATATTTATAGCAGCTTTATTTGTGGTGGCATAGAATTGGAAATTGAGGGGATGCCCATCAATTGGGTAGTGGCTGAACAAGTTGTAGTATTATGATTGTGATAGAATAGTGTAATGCCATGGGAAATGGAGAGAAGAATGGGTTCAGAGAAACCTGGGAAGACTTGTATGAACTTATACATAATGAAGTGAGCAGGACCAGGAGAACACCATGCACAATTGCAGCAATATCATAAGGATGATGAACTGTGAAAAGACTTAGATACTCTGATCAGGACAATGATCCAAGACAATTCCAAAGGATCCATGATGAAAGATTACATCCACATTTTGAAAGAAAACTGATGAAATCTGAATGTAAATTGAAGCATACTTTAAAAAATAACACCTTTATTTTTATTGTTTTCTTTTGTTTGTGTTTTCTTTTGCCTCTTGGCTAATGTAGAAATATATTTTTCATGACTTAACATATATAGTTCATATAAAATAATTGCCTTCTCAGAGAGAGATCAGAGACAGTTGGTCAGGGGAGGATTTGGACTCAAAAGTTTAAAAATTTATTAACAACATTTTGACAAGTAATTAGGAAATAGTCATATAGTTATATGATTATATATGTTTATATGTATGTGTATATGTATATACATATACATATCTATCTTACTAACTACACACATTGCTTGCACTCAGAACTTAAGTCAAAGTATGAAAACTGACACAATTAGATTGCTAGAAGGGACTTTGGTACAATTTAGTCCAACTCATGTACATCAATCCCCACTCTAACTGACCCATTATATAGTAGTTCAGCCTCTTCTTGAAGTCCTCAAAGGAGAGGAAACACATCACCTCTCTAGGCAGTCCATTTTATTTTAGAAAGTTTAATTATTAGAGAGATTCCCCCCACCTCCAACAACAAGGTCTATTTCCCCTCATTGCAATATGTAATCATTGCTTATGGTTCTACTTTCTGGGGTCAAACAGAACAAGCCCTTCAGATACTTGAATGAAATTTCCATTTCCCTCCTTGAGTTTTCTCTTCTCCATGATAAAGGTGCCCACATCATTCATTCATGACATGGACTCTAGGCACTTCACGAGCCAGGTTGCCCTCCCCTCTTTGGTTTATCATTGTCTTTAAAGTGTGATGTCCATAGTTGATTACATTCCGGATGACACCTGATTAAGTCAGAGCAGAAATGTGTGTGTCAACTCCTTGTCCCTGAAAAGTAAGGTCTCTCTTAATGAAACTCCAAGATCAAGTTAGATTTTTTTTTTATTTGCCACAGTACAAGGCTGACTCATTTACACATGGTAAATATCTATACAATCACATTGATTTAAGTGAATTGCCTAAGATCACACAGCTAATATTTAGTGAAGCTAGGACTAGAACACAATTCCAGCATCCATAAGTTAAAGGGAAGTCAATGTTATAAAGGGACCTCAGAGAGTATTCTATTTAATTGGATATCCTGTGACCTATAACATTGCTTGACTTTAGAATAGCAACCTCACAGTAACTATATTTGCAGTTAACTGTAATGCATTTTAATCTCAGTGCCACAAATAATTCTGACTTTTCATGATGTACCTATGAAGATTTATGTGGCAACTAAACAGAATATACAAACAGGAATATAGTAGAATGACATGCCAGTATATTTACTTCTTATACTATGTTCTTCATAAATTACACAGGCTTAATAATTATAAGACAGAGGTGAAAAAAGAAACCATTTTCATATTTTTTCAAAATTGGGCTGGGATTTAGTTGGTATAACTAAAATATCCTTGCACAGAGAAAGTGGTCTCCATCTGCTTCCAAACTTCCTCTCATTTGGTATTCAGTCAGTATTTTCAAAAGACAGATGCTTTCAAAGTGTTCTTCAAGGTGTTTAATTTTAACAAGTTTGTTAGTAAAGAGAGCAGAACTGTCAGTATGATTCCATACTAATATGTAATCTTCCACAGATTTGTCAGTTTAATTTGAGAAAATATCACTTTTTTTCTTGGTATTTTAGCTAAATACTATTGGTTTTCCTCTGGGGACTTCACTTTTATGTGGCACTATTATCTTTTTGACATTTGCAATGTCCAAATTTCTTATGGCTGTTCAAGTTATTCAAGGATCCCAAATACATTTTTAGAGGTCTGAATCTTCAGCTTCTATGCATATAGTTGTGGCATTCCATGTTTTGATTTATTCTTTGTCCTTGAATAAAACATTCTTAGGTCAGAGGCAGATCTTGAATAAGCAAAGCCTATAGGGCCTGATAATTGCGGCCAAGTATGGTCACAGGTTAAAACAACTGACCAACAAATAAAACAAAACAATAAAAGGACACCTTGGTGAAACAACTATTTATTTTGTCTATACAAATCAAATAATTGTGTTTCATCATATTGATTAGCTTTGTGACTAATTGACCAAAAAAAAAAATCACCCATTACACTTTAATGCATTTTAGATCCAGGCAAAGTATTATTGTAAATATATCAAACTTCTCATGAGGTCCATGCTGAATCCTGGCTACGTGCACCTTGGATGGTATTTCTTAGGAAAAGGAAGAGAGAGATCAGTAAGGTTGTGATACTAATTAATAATAATAATAGCTGGCATTTATATAACACTTTCAGGTTTTCAAAGCTCTTTACAAATATTATCTCAGTTTATCCTCAAAAAAATCCTAGAAGGTGTTCTTATGCACATCTATATTTTACACCTGTGGATTCTAAGGCAAACAAGAGGGTAAATAACTTTTCCACAGTGACACCTAACTGCTTACTAAAATTTCCATGTTACTTACTTTTGTGAGTATATCTATCCCTTCCACATAACAACTTTTCTCATCACAGTTTCAATGTATCACAGGCCAGCATAAAAAATTAAATGGGGACTTTGAAGGAGTTTAGTGGAATCTAAAGATGACACATAAAAGCCAACAGAAGAAACAGAAAAAAGTTTAGAAACTCAGAAATGCATAAAATATGTATATAATATTGGATGATATCAACTCAAATCTTGCAGTTAGGTACTGCAAATACCCCATAAAAGGAAAAGAAAGAAAAAATCAGACATCCCTAGTAGGAAAGGAAGGTCGAAAAATGTTATGTGGGTTTTCTAGATTGAAGGGGCACCATGCCCCTAACTGCTATGATGTGGAATGGATGACTCTACTTTATACATCAGAATGTACTAGGTCATATGTCTCTAAACTGCAGGTAATCAAAATTAAACTCTCTTTCTCAGTCTCACTTTGCTAAGAGATGACTTATCTAATACTCCTTACAATAAAGACCCAGAAAAAAGCCTCAATATTGCTGAGATACTAAGATATTTTAAATCTTTGTTCCTTTTTGCAATGCAGAAATAGTAGTTGGTGACTACAAACTTTTGTTGACATAATAGTTCTTCCTCTCTATACCCAAGCCCTTTATCCTAGGCACTCAGAATGTATCTAGTTTGCACGGTGGTTAGGGCATTGGTCTTGGAGGCAGAAAATCCTGAGTTCAAATGCTACTGATACAATAACCAGCTTTGTATTCGTGGGCAATTCATTTAACCTCTCTAAGACTTGCTTTTTCTTTGATAAAATGAAAGGTTTGAGCTTCAGAACCTCTTAGGTCTCATTTATCTCTAAATGCTGGGTGTATGTATATATATATATATGTGTGTGTGTGTGTGTGTGTGTGTGTGTGTGTGTGTATACATATACACATATATATGTGTTTACACATATACACACAATACATACATGGCCACATCATAATGCTGGAAGGAATTTCAAATTATGTCCAGCCTTCTTCCCAACCATGACCAAACCATTTAGAAGACAGCTATTTTTCTTAAGTCTCCTGGTACAAAAACTCAAAGTATTTCCTCATCATGCAATTCATATTTTATCACACTGATAGCTGAGAAAGCTTTTTAACCTTGACCCAAATGTGTCCTTAGGGAAAATGTAAGCCCATTACTTCTACTCGCTGAAGAGATACCCACTGAATGAATGAATGGTTTTCCATTCATCTTTACACCCTTATTTATATTTTTTCTCTCTTCATCTATCTGTATAACATAGTAAAATTTTGATAACTTAAAAGTA
>JAQQSU010005744.1:0-13714 GCA_028627135.1 Pseudochirops cupreus | reverse complement strand
TCAAGAATGCTTGAAAGCCCTCTATTTCATTGAATGACCATATTTCCCCCTGTAGCATTATACTCAGTTTTGCTGGGTAGGTGATTCTTGGTTTTAGTCCTAGCTCCTTTGACCTCTGGAATATCATATTCCAAGCCCTTTGATCCCTTAATGTAGAAGCTGTTAGGTCTTGTGTTATCCTGATTGTGTTTCCACAATACGCAAATTGTTCCTCCTAACTGCCTGCAGTATTGTCTCCTTGACCTGGGAACTCTGGAATGTGGCTATAATATTCCTAGGAGTTTTCTTTTTGGGATATTTTTCAAGAGGTGATTAGTGAATTCTTTCAATTTCCATTTTGCCCTCTGGTTCTAGAATATCAGTGTGATTTTCCTTGATAATTTCTTGAAAGATGATGTCTAGACTATTTTTTTTGATCACATCTTTCAGGTAGACCAATAATTTTTAAATTATCTCTCCTGGGTCTATTTTCCAGGTCAGTCGTTTTTTCAATGAGATATTACACATTACCTTCTATTTTTTCATTTGTTTGGATTTGTTTAATAGTATCTTGATTTCTCATAAAGTCATTTGCTTCCATTTGCTCCACTCTAATTCTGAAGGAATTATTCTCTTCAGCAAGCTTTTGAGATTCTTTTTCCATCTGGCAAAGTTGATTTTTTAAGGCATTCTTCTCCTCATTGGCTTTTTATGCCTCCTTTGCCATTTCAGTTAGTCTATTTTTTAAGGTATTTTCTTCAGTCATGTTGTTAACTCTCTTTTCATGATTTTCTTGCATCATTCTCATTTCTCTCCCCAATTTTTCCTCCACTTCTCTTATTTGGCTTTCAACTTCCTTTTTAAACTCCTCTATGGCCTCTATTCAGTTCATATTTTTCTTGGAAGTTTTTGGTGTGGGAGTTCTGTCTGTGTTGTCTTCCTCCCATTCCATGCTTTGGTCCTTTTTGTCTCCAAAAAAAGAATCTAAAGTTGGATTGCTGTGATTTCCTTTCTTCCTTTGACTGCTCATGTTGCCAGTCAGTTACTTGGCTTTTGGGCTCAGTAGTAAAACTCTGCTTTCAGGGGGGAGAGCTCTGTCCCAAATTGCTGGGGTTTTCTCAGTTGCCGAAGCCATTAGGAGGCTGCTGTTTTTTGCAGCCCCCCCTCCCCCAGCTTTACTGAAAATGCACCTCAGGACCACCATCCAAGACCACGATCTGATCCAGACAACTAAAGGCAAGAGCACTTAACCTCTGAATGACAGCTTGTGCCCCCTGCAATCTGCAGGCCGGGAGCTTCTTAAGCAGCCATGTGCAGGCAGATGCAGGGCTGCCACTTCAGACTGATTCTAGCTCTGGAGGCAGTTTGGCCAGACCATCTACCCCAAATTTAGCCAAGTTCCACTGACCTTTTCCCTTTGTCCTTGACTCTTGTGGGTTGGTGATTCTGGAAATTGCCACAGCTACTGATGATCCACTCTCATGAATGCTACAGCCACAGCTTATCCTGGACGCTCTGGGCCTGAAACTGCATGGAGCTGGGCTCTGCTTCCAGGGTGCTGTGATGACCACCTGCCAAGCTATCTTCAGCAAGAGCTTTGTTACTTCATCATTTTTGTGGAGTCTGAAGCTCAGAAATTGTTTAGAGTCATATTTTATAGGTATTTGAGGTGGTATTGGGGGGAGCTCATGGAGTTCTCTTGTTTCTATGCCGCCATCTTGACTTTGTTCACCCCTCACCACCCTGTTCAGGAGTTCTGACTTTGCTGTCTTCCTCCCACTCCATGCCTTGATCCTTTTTGTTCCCCAAAAAGGATTCTATCATCTGTTTGCACTTCCTCTGCTTGCTCATCTTGAGAGCCAATTACTTGGCTTTTGAGTTCTTTCCCATGTTAGAACTCTGCTTACAAAATGGAGGGATCTATGTCCCAAATCCCTGGGGTTCTTGTGGCTGCTGGAGCTGTTAGTTGGGTGCCCTCTCTACAGCCCCCATAAGCCCTGGCTCACTGGCCACATACCCTAGGACCACCACCCAAGAGCATGATCTGTATCCAAGCAGGTTAAAGCAAGAGAGATTAACCTCTCAATGGCTACTTGGTCTGCCTACAGTCTGCAGAACAGGAGTCCTGGAAGCAGCCATGTGGCAGTGGCTGCAGCCACTGTGCCTCCTCTGCTGCTCACTTTGGATGTAGCAGTCTGACCATGTTCCCCTTATTTGAACAAAGTTCCACACCGACCTTTTACTTTGTCTTTGGCATTTGTGAATTGAGAAGTCTGGAAACCACTACAGCTGCTGGTGATTTACACCTGTGAAGTCTGCCTATGCCCACCCTGGGGCTAAAACCTCAGCTCAGTCTGGATTGCACTCGGCTCCCAGGAGCTGCGATGGACCTTTCCTGCCAGCCTGCTAGGCTTCCTTCAGTGGGAGATTTGTTTCTCTATGTCACTTTCTGGGTTCTGTAGCTCTAAAGTTTGTTTAGAGTCAATTTTACATGTATACAAGGAGCTGGAAGCCAGAGCCAGGCAGAAGTCCTGTTTCTACTCTGCTATCTTGGCTCCACTGGTTCTTCACTTTCTATCACTTAAATCAGAGCCTTCTGGTATTCAGTGTCTCACCTTTCACTTAAGCTATATCAACTCATTCCTTTTTCTCTACAAAACTGATAAGCCCTATTTAATTAGCTGTACAAACAGTTATATGATTTCTCTTTAAAAATGTTTCACATCAAGTCTTAAAACATTTATGATTTTTAAAATTAATTTTATACTGTTTAGTTCTAAAACATAAAGGCAAATGAACTGAGAAATCATAAGAACATGTAACTCCAACTTCTCAACAAAATATAACATCATATTCCTTCTGCTTAAAACTCGTTCTTATTATTCATTTTTTCTAGTTTTTAAGTCAAGCCGATAAGAATATATTAAGCTTCTAATTATGTTCCAGGTACTGTACAAAGTGTTGACTATGCAAACAAAGATAATAACAGTCCCTGCCATTAAGGAACTCATAATCTGGTGAAAGATGGAGCTACCATGCAAATATAGTACATGGAAACAAGATATAATCAGTGTGAATTGGAGACAATATGAGAAGGAATATAGCAGCATTAACAGGGATCAGAAAAAGCTTCTTGCAGAAAGTAGGATTTTAGATGAGACTGAAAAAGAGCCAGGAGGTAGAGAAAAAAGGAAGAAGATTAAAGGCATAGGATAGACAGTAAAAATTCACAATGTGGAGAGATAGAATGGCATTCAAGGAGGAAAATGGAAGCCAGAATCATTGGTTGTAGACTAAGTGGAGGGGAACATAATATTAGAAGAGTGACATCAGAAAATAGAAAGAGGTAGCTAAACCATACATAAGGATCCCTGTGGATTGGCTATTGACTTAGAAAATGAGTTGTATCTGTGTTCTATTGTATTTTGTTTCCTAATTATATTTTAATTTGGTTCAGGTGGTACTCAGGAGTTTTATGGAAGGCATGTGACCCATTGGCAGTATGTTTGACATCTCAAAGCACTAAAAAAAAATTAGAAAGGTAGGAAGGGGCTATGTTATGCAGGTCTTTAAAATGCAAACAAAGAATTTTATATTTAATACTGGAGGCAATAGGGAGACACTGAAGTTCATTAAATAGCAGAATAAAATGATCACCTCTGCACTTTAAGAAAATCACTTTGAGAGCTTAGTAGAGGATGTCTAGATTTCAGAGAGATTTGTAGCAGTCAGACCAACTGGCATGGCATTATAATAGTCTAGGCATTAGAAAATGTGGTCTTTGACCAGGATGGTTGTAGTCTTCGAGAAGAAAAGGAGGTATGTATGGAAGATATTATGAAAGTAGAAATAACAGAACTTGTCAAAAGATGGAGTATGAATGGTATGTGAGTGAGGAGTCGAGAATGACACTTAGATTGCAAGCCTGGCTGACTAAAAGGATGGTGGTGACTTCAACAATTATTGGGAAATTAGAAAGAGGTGGGTTTCTGGCAAAAGACAACTAATTCAGTTTTGGATAGATTGAATTTAAGATGTCTACGAGACATCAACCTTGCTTTTCATAAATTAAAGAAAATAATCTATCTTTTAAGCAAAGGGGTCAAACAGGCACACAGCAGCATACAGTGTACAAAACACCCAAGTGCAGTGATCAGATTAAAATATAATTTGTACATAATTTTAATATGTTGATATATTAATAAAAAACAACAAAAAAGAAATATATAAATGTGTGGTTTTCTAAGTCAATATTCAGCCAACAGGGATTCTTATGTACAGTATAGTGGCCCCTGTCTCAATTTGAACTTGACACCACTGCTTTAAACCATCAAATTATTTATACAAAGAAATGTCACTTCACATTTTAAACAAGGTGTTTTGGGTCTTTATACTGATCCACAGTTCATTTTAAGCCCCATACTGTCCTAATGCCAACTGAAAACTGTTTTTCTTCATACATGTATTGGGGGCATTAAAAAAAAAATTAAACCAAAGTTCTTCTCGTACTCCTTTCAGTTATCAAAAGGTTTATATATTACATAAACTGTACTTCTGATACTTTATGAGTTGATATAATATTTTTATGTGAAATTTCTTCCTCTGACCCTTTCAGAATTGAACTGTGCCCATAAGAGGATGTCTTGAAGGAATTGCACCTTACTTTAAGTGTAAGTGCTAGGCACATTAATATAATATAGTTAAGGATGGAGCACATCAGCAAGTAAGGGTATCAAGACATGTTTTGTGCAGAAAGTGATTCTTAAACTGAGTCTTAAACAACTAGCAGGAAATTATGACATAAAAATAAGAAGGAAGTTTATCTGAGTCATATTATTCCAGTGCAAAGGAATGGACATGGAATATGATGTGTTCTGTATGTGATGAACAAAGGGTAAGCCAGTTTCATGATTGTGAAGTTCAGGAGAGGGGGCAAGGCAGAAGAAGGCTTGGGAAAATAGTTGGTGGCCAGAATATGGAAGACTTTTAAAGTCAAACAAAGAGTTTTTATTTGATACAAAAAGCAACAAAAAGTCAGTTACTAGAGTTCATTGAGAAGAGGAATAATATGGTGAGGTCTGTACTTAAGAAAAATCACTTCAATAGATCTGTGGAGATAATAATTGTAATAATAATGGTAATGAATGTAACATCATATAATTGGGATTAAAATTTCACACATTCAAGATGGTGTGATCATAGCTAGATTGTAGTTTATGTGACTAAGATCTGAATGTTTTAGTATAATGTGAGGTAAAAGTAAATTAATAGTGTGATAAGGGGACTAAAAATCTAGTGTAATCTTAGATTATACTAAGAGCAACAGATACTTGTTCAAAGTAGGTGATAACTGTGTTTTATTAAGTTCTGATCTGATGATACTTAAATTCTCTTTTAGTTCTAGACATGGCATTTTATGATGATACAAAGAAAACTAGCGAAGAAGATAGTGACAGAAATGAGGAAGCACTTTTACTCCATGTCAAATGCTGGTCTGGTCAATCAGGTCAAAAGACTGGAGAAGAGACAGAGACATGATAGAAGGTATTATCAAGGACTTGAAGACCTAGCATAGTTTAAGGAGGATTAAACTTTCTATATACTACAGACAATAAACTAGGAGTGTGAGAAGATGTTAGAGAGATAGGTTTAATTTCCATGTAAGGAAAAGTTTCCAAACATTTAAAGTTACCAGAAATTGGAAAGGGCTACTTGGGCAGATAGATAACAAATGGGTTAATATGTTAGTTAAGATGGAAGGATTAATATGGATATTGTCAAGTTCTCCAATAGGTTGTCTATTTATCAGTTATTAGATAAAATTTCATAAATGGAGCTTCATATTTAATTAATGTGCATGGGGAAGTTAAGAATTGCCTTAGTTTAGCATCCTTTGCTTCTAAAACTTGTCACTGTCACTGCTTTATATGAAGATGGATGGCTATGTGGAACCAGGATTTTTTTTTTTTGTTTGCTTGTTTTTGGTCTATTTCAAGGGTTGTTTGGGACACAATATTCCATCATTTACCAGTCACCCTTTCCAGCATGAACCGCTCTAGTTTGCTATGCAGATCCTCAGACAGCAGAAATCAGTGTAGGCTTTCATTATGACAGAACATACTAGAATTTACAAGCATATGAGAGTTTATAATCCACTCTCACAGCCTTCAAAAACACAGGGTTTCCTCTGTAACATGACAGAAGAGTCAGAGCAAACTGGGGAAAGAAATGTTGTGAGTAACTAGTTAAACTGCTTATTGGTATTTCCCCTATTAATATTTGGCTATAGTTTGAAGAAGTAACATTTAAGAGAACCAAATCCTCACAACTTATCAATTTTAATGGCTTTGCTAACAACGGATAGTAGAAAATAGAATGAATAAGCAACACCAATGACATGAACATTCCAAGTTATTTATTTTTCAGTTGTATTTCTTTGCTAATATGGATATGAGTTTGTCAAACTTTGTTCTGCGATACCTACCCTCTCTTATCACAGGAAGTTGTAGTATTCTGTGGGAAAATCCATAAGCCAAATCAGTTCTTACATGTTTTGCTTGCATAAAATCACCCATTTCTTTCATATGTTAAATCTGCCAAAGGTTATTTCTGTATCTAGTTCCTTTTCTTCTTTTATCTCAAAATACCTTTATTTTCATATTGTCATACTGAATTTAATACAAAGTAGAAACAAGATCCACATCAGATACCCAAAGACTCTATGTTGCTATCTACAGGTAGAGAATATTTTATATTTATTTTTGTAATCTGGATAAATGCTAAGATAAAAAGGAAAGAAAATGTACTACAATCCTTGATACTTCCATCACTAACTTTACAATGCTAATTCTTCTTCTTCTTCTTCTTCTTCTTCTTCTTCTTCTTCTTCTTCTTCTTCCTCCTCCTCCTCCTCCTCCTCCTCCGCCTCCTCTTCTCATTATTAATGCAACAACCTGATTATAAATCCCATTAGAGTAAGAACTATATTTTATTTAATTAATATCTTATTGTCAATTATTATGGCAACAATAATATAACTAAAGGATATGAGAAATATGGGTGTTGGAGGAGATATGAGACAAATGGCACAATAAAACATTGTTGGAGCAACAATGACTTGTCCAACTTTCTGCATGATAACTATTTATAATTATTTAAGGAAAAAGTTTCTATTGAGGAATAGCAGTTATGTGAAAAATAAAAAAAATCAATAAAACTTTTTTTTAATGCTTCCCAGTGGTAAAATAAGTTGTGTCATTCTTCTTGTTTAAGATAGTATCATGCTATTGTATAATCAAGAAGGGAGAACAAAATCCTGTCCTGGGGGGAAAAATAGACAGATTGACTCAAGGGCCGTTACCTTCTGACATTTCATCAGTAAGTCACACATTAAAGTATTTGATCACTTCCATTCAGTCCCTAGTAGACAGATGTCACCTTTAAAATTGACACTAATTGGAAACTTTCTTGGCATTCTCAGAACTAAAGCCAAGGAAGGATTTCATCCAGAGACTAAAGTCTCTTTTCATCTCCGTAGGTGAACATACTTTTCTGAGAAGATGGGCATTCACAAGGGAAATGAGTCATCACATATCACTGTTATGCATGCTGTGTTCCTTCTGTAGCTAAGCAGGAAATTTTACATTTGAGAAAACTGTCTAGTGGCACTGGTCTTACAGTAAAATTTATTACACATTATTACTGATGATGATGATGATGATGATGATATAATACTATCATTTAGTTAGTGCTTTAAAGTTTGACAAACACTTTACAAATATTATCTTAGTTTATCCTCACAAAAACTCTGAGAAGTAAATGCTATTATTACACCTAATTTTCAGATGAGTAAATTGAGCCAGGTAGATGTTAAACAACTTGATAGGGTGATTAAGCTAATAGATATACAACGTCATATTCAAACTCATGTCTTCCTGGCTTCAGGTCCAGTGCTCTATCCACTGATCCAATTAGCTTCCTTAATATATATATTTTAAACAATGAAATCAATTTGACGCAAAATATGATTACCCAGTTTTCCAGGGTTGTACTTATATCATTTGTTTTTTTCCCCTAAAAACACAATTTTCCTATAGAAGCACTACATATTGTATCTTCTGACTCAAAGCCTTAACAGGTGAATCTCATCAGTATGTTGCAGGATAACAGGAGCATGTTTCTAGTGTGGAGTTGAGGTTGTATAAGATTTCACTACAAAGTGATTTGAGTCACATGCTCTAGAGCAAGAAAGTACCTTTTCCAATGCCCTAATTTTACAGATGAGGAAACTCTGGTTGAAGGAGCTGAAGTGTCTTTCCCAAAGGCACAGAACTAGCATGTAACAGAGGTAAGAAATGAACCTGCTCTTTTGATTACGAGTTGTTTTTTTTTTACCTCAAATATTTGTCCTTTACTCTTTTTCTTGTTTGTTTTAATTGAAAAGAGGGTTTCATCTGGTTATTCAGTAAGTTTTTGTAGGGTACTCTAAGCTTGATAACAATAATTTCTTTACATGTAAATTTTGAGGAGTTTTAGACATTATCCATTTTCCTGTTCTCCTCTGCCCCTTGTTTTTATAGATTGAATAAATTGAAACCTATAGAGGTTAAGTGATTTATTTAGTATAACATGATCCTCTGGGCCCAACCTCTGAGGGCTATGAGTGTTAAATGTCACACTTCTCTCCTGGTTCTCCAGGAACCTGAAGGGCATAGAAGAGATTCTTGTCTCTGCCATTGGCTCAAGCCCTTATGATTTTTTCCCCACAATTTTAGATGCCCAAGCACCACAATTCCACTTGACTACTTATCACAGATTAGCTTTTATAAAGGGATATTTATTTCAAAAGGTATAATAAGAGAAAATATGTAAATGTTCCCTCAAATACCTTAGGCAGCTTGATCTTCTCCTGTACTACCTCAGTCTTTGAACAAGGGAAAAAGATTAGAATTGGGTTCAAATTTTAGCTTAATTCCTATACAGTGTTAGTCTCACAAATTTGCATGTCCAACTAGCCTAAACTTCCCCTCTTTTACTGGGACCCTGGCATTTCAAGGTTTTCTGCTGGGATGGGAGCAACATCAGGCTTAGTACTTAGAATCTAAGATCCCTATGCTTCATACACAGAGGTTCAGGATTCCATCTCCTGCATCTAGAACTGCAAAACCAAGCACAAGCAACTCTCCTGAGGATAGCTGCTGTGAATAACTTTAAGGTGCTGATCACGTAGTAAAGTGAACTATCTATTCAACAGAAAACATTCACAGAAACCAAAGTACATTCACAATGACATAACATAACTTATTACTAAAGTGGCCACATAGTCTTAAACAAAAGATTATTATTCAGTAAGTCCTTAACTCAATCATCCTTAGGGGCAATCATCCTTATGGGGGAGGGGGGACAAAGTACAAAGTACAAAATTTCCCACCCCTAGGGTCTCATTGTCTTAATCTCCTCAGCTAGCACTAAGTACCAAGTAAAGGTCCTTTCATCTTTTCTGGAGACTGACTCCCAAATTCCTCTTCTATGCTCCCATGGTCTTGCCTGAATTCATCCAATCATCAACTGGATTTATGGGTAGGCATCTTCCAGCTCCCAGTCCAGATACTGGTCCAGTTCCTAGTTCAGCTCCAGACATCAAGCTTCATTGTCAGCACTATTATCAATTCACTTTCTGCCTGTGAAATCAACACAGACCAACAGACAGGACCTCTGTCTGAAAAATTAACATAAATCATCAGTAAAGTCCTGGGACTTCTGAAAACATCAGTAAAACCCTCTTTCAGGACTTCCATAAACAGACAGCAGGAAAGTCCTCTTTCAGGGCTTTTGTACCAGCAGCAAGGTTCCAGGGCTTTTGTAAAAACAGCAATATCCTTTGTCAGCAGGCAGGTCTGACAAAGTAACATCAACACAGACAGAACAGACAGAACAGACAGAATGCCAGCACCACAGGCATCCTTCCTCCTAGTTCTGCTCAGTCCCAGAGCTTGTGCTTGAGCTTTTATTTGCTCTCCTCCTTCGTGTTCCACCCTTCCTCTTAGGTCCTTCTTTTTCCTGTCTTTTGCACGTCCCTCCTACTGTGGAATTCACAGGTGCTGTTTCTAACAAAGACTTAATAGAATCACAGGCAAGTCTCAAAGACACTTGAATAAATGAAACAAGGAGCTAAGTATAGTTTTGCTTGCTGTTACAAGAACTGAAAAAGACAAGCACATATCTCAGGTTCATAGGACATAGTTGAGAGGAGATGTGCCCCTCAAGTCCTTTCCTGATAACTGAATAGTGTCACTTGCTATGAGTGAAGGATGTCATCAAAAAGAGACTGCCTCACTCAAGTGGATTTATAGATTGATAGCTCCCATTACACATCCATTGTAAAGAGATTGTTCCCAACCACATAATAGGCCAATGTAGAATGCCCTTGTTTATACTAATTGTTTTGTCTCAGAGGAGCGTGTCCTTAGCATCTCCCACTCAGTTGCCTTGATTTGAATTGGTCTGGGCATGAGCCAAATGCCTATTAATCTATAATCACACACATAGTGAGTAACAGTGCTCAGATTCATGGTTACATCCTTTGATTCCACATCCCAAATGCTTCATATAAAACCATATTTCCTCTTGCTTTTTTTTTTTCCACCCAAGACCTTTCAAGTGGTGATTTATGATACTTCTTTAATTCTTTCAGAGGAGCTTCATGATAATAATGATAATCTTAGTAGCCAACTTTTTCCATAGAATGCTGGCTCCATAGGAAAGGAGATAGATGATTTCACGATGAAATAAACATTAGCTATTTAAGTATGCTAAGTACTTTTTTAAAATAATTTTTTATTTAAAGTTTTGGGTTCCAAATTCTATCCCTCCATACCTCCCTCATTCCTCCACCCTTCCCTGAGAAGGTAAGCAATCAAATATAGGTTATACATGTGTAGTTATGTAAAACATTTCTATATTAGTCATTTTGTACAAGAAGACTCTAATAAAAATATGAAAGAAAGTGAAAAGAACCATGCTTCAGTCTCTATTTAATCAATATCAATTCTTTCTCTGGAAGCAGATGGTATGCTTCATTATTAGTCCTTTAGGATTATCTTGTATTGCTGGGACCAGTTAAGGCATTCACAATTCTTCATCAAATAATATTATTGTTGCTGTGTATAACAGTCTCCTGGTTCTGTTCACTTCACTAAGAATTAGTTCACGTAAGTTTTACCAAATTTTTCTGAAATCATATTGTTTGTCATTTCTTACAGAACAGTAATATTCCACTGCAATCACATACCACAGCTTGACTATCTGTCCTCTTATTGGTTGACATCCCTTCAATTTCCAATTCTTAACCACCATAAAAAGAACTGTTATAAACATTTTTGTACAAATAAGTCCTTTTCCCTTTTTATTTTTGGATATCTTTGGGATATAGACCTAGCAGCAGTATTGCTAGATCAAAGGGTATGCACATTTCTATAATCCTTTGGGCATAGCTTCAAATTGCTCTCCAGGATAGTTGCATAAGTTCACAATTCCACCAACAATGCATTAGTGCCCCAATTTTCTAACATCCCCTCCAACACCCAACATTTCCTTTTTAAATTATATCAGCCTCTCTGACAGGTGTGAGGTGGTACCTCAGAGCATTTTTCTGATCAATAGTGATTCAGAGCATTTTCATTGTAACTATTAATAGCTTTGATTTTGTTGTCTGAAAACCGTTCATATCTTTTGACCATTTATTAATTGGGGAACTGTTTTTTTTTAAAATAAATTTGACTGAGTTTTCTAAATACCTGAGAAATTATGCCTTTATCCAAGATATTTGTTGCAAATCCCCTGACACACTCCCAGTTTTCCATTTTCCTTGCATTTTGGTTGCACTGGGGTTTTTTTTTTTTACAAAAAGTTCTTAATTTTATGTAATCAAAATGATCTATTTTATATTTTTCAATGCTCTCTACATCTTCTTTGGTTCTAATTTCTTCCCTTATCCACAAATCTTCCAGATAAACTATCCCATGGTCTCTTAATTTACTTATGGCAACACCCTTTATGTGTAAATCATGTACCCATTTTTGATTTTATCTTGGCATACAATGTGAAATGTTGGTCTATACCTAGTTTTTGCCATACTGCTTTCCAGTTTTCCCAGCAGTTTTTGTCAAATAATGAGTTGGGATTTATCATATACTGGATTATTCTGGCCATTTACTCTACCACTCTGTTTCTTAACTAGTGCCAGATTGTTTTGATAATTACTTCTCTGTAATGCACTTTGAGATCTGGTATGGCTAGACTACCTTCTTTCATATTTTATTTTCACTGATTTTCTTGAGCTCTTGTTCTTCCACAAATAGTTTATTATTTTTTCTAACTCTATAAAATGTTGATAGTTTGATTAGTATGGTACTGAATAAATAGATTAATTTGGGTAGAATGGTCATTTTATTATCTTGGCTCAGCCTAGCCATGAGCAGTTAATATTTTTTCAAATTGTTTACATATGATCTTATTTGTTTGAAAATTATTTTAAAGCTGTGTTCAAAAAGTTCCTGGTGGGGCGGAGCCAAGATGGTGGCATAGCAGCAGCAACATATCGCAGCTCTCACATAGCCACCCCAAAATACCCATAAAATATGACTCTAAACTGGAGTCTAGAACTCCAAAACACACACAAATATACTTTCCATTAAAGTCAGCTTGGCCATGAGGAACCATATCAGCACTGTGAACCAAAACCAGCCTGGGCTAAAGCCCTGGCTGAGCCCCGGGGGTGGCTGGACAAGAGAAGCCGAGGAGCCTTGGGTGAGCGGATTGGCGGCAGCTGCGGCAGTATTCAGAACTAGGTCAGTGGGACTTGCGAGGTTCTGGGAGAAAAGGGGTCTGGCCAAAATGCCTCCAGGGCAGGAAAGTGAAAAGCAGAGGTTTTGCACCCGCCTCCACATTGCAGCTTTTGTGCCCTCAGCCTGCAGACTGCAGGGGACTAAGCAATCATTCAGAGGCCCAGTGCTCTCGCGCTGAGCAACCTGGATCCAGATTGTGGTCTTGGGCTTTGGTCCTGTGAGTCTTCTTTATCCAGTGACCCGGAACTGGGAGAGGGACCCAGCACCTTTCTGAAAGCTATGGCAGCCAGGAGGGCCCCAGCGATTTGGGACAGAGCTTTCCCTTCTGGAAGCAGAGCCCCATAGAGATTAAGAAAAAAAATCACGGACTGAACAACCATGAGTAAGAATAAGCATAAGAAGCAGGGTAAGAACAGCAACCAAACCCTAGATTCCTTCTTAGAAGAAAATAAGGGCCAAGGCAGAGAGCTGCAGGACAGCATAGCCAGAGCTTCCCCACCAGGGGCTTCCAATAAACATGAAGACTGCCTTAAAGCAAGAGATGAGCTGAAGAAGGATTTTGAAAACCAAATACAAGAAGTGGAAGAAAAATTGGGAAGAGAAATAAGAATGTTGCAAGAAATTCATGAAAAGAGAGTCAGCAGTATGACTGAAGAAATTAACACCCTAAAAAATAGATTAACTCAAATGACAAAAGAGGCCCAAAAATCCAATGAGGAGAAGAATGCCTTAAAAAGTCAACTTTGCCAGATGGAGAAAGAATCTCAAAAGCACTCTGAAGAGAATAATTCTGTCAAAATTACAGTGGAGCAAATGGAAGCAAATAACTTCATGAGAAATCAAGATACTATCAAACAGATGCAAACAAATGAAAAAATAAAGGGCAATGT
>JAQQSU010005743.1:0-13715 GCA_028627135.1 Pseudochirops cupreus | reverse complement strand
TAGAACTATCTAAAAGTGGAATGGGCTTCCTCAGGTGAGGAATACTTCAAGTGGAGCCTAGATGGCCACTTGCTGGTGATGTTTTAAGTGCTGGAGTATGACTAAGGAACTTGTGAAGTCAATTTCAAATTTATGCTTCAACAAATGAATACTTGAAGTCTTTGATGAAAAAGTCAAGCAACAAGCATTTTTAAAAGTGTTAATGTGTAGCAGCCACTGTGCTAAGTAGTGGGACTACAAAGAAGGGCAAAAACAAAAGAAAACAAAGATATAGTCTATGCCTTCAAGGAATTTACATTCTAATGAAGGAAACTATATATATATATTTTATATATATATATATATATATATGTATACACACAGTATACATGGAGTATGTGAGCATAGTATGACGTATGACAAGGAAAGGGCATGGCAGTATGAACTTGAAGAAAACAATACAAGGAGGGTGATAGGGGACCTCACATCTCTTTGTATTTTGACAGTGTATGTGTGTGGATTTACAAAAGAATGTTGGACTACAATTTCCTCACACATACATACACATGCACACATGTAATGTGCATGTATATAATGTATAAAAATAATTATGGTATGTAATACATAAATATCATCTATTTCATATAAATATGTAAATTATATTAAGATGCATGAAAAAATATATAAACATATAAGTATAAATAAAATGAATAAAATATATTTAGAAAGAGAGAGGAGAGACAGGTTGGGAGGGGGTAATGGTGGGGAGCACATGGAAAATCCCAAGCACATCTCAGTTCCCTTATTGAGTGTCTCTGGGCCCCAGAAGTTATTTGCAGATTCTGGATTGATTTCCTATAGGCCTCTGAGGAGATGTAATGGCACTATCACTAGAGATGTTGTCGTGCTGTGCCAGGCTCTCTTTGTCCTTTGCTCACCCAGAGTAACAGCAGTCTACATGAGAATCTTCCAGATAGAAAAAAAAACAAAAAACCTCTTTCAAGTTTACACGGCCAGGGGGACACATGAAATCACCCAGAGAAAGAAATAGTTTTCTACTCCCTAGATCTCAGCATCTCTTTCCTTTACCTTCTGGACCCTTCCAAATTTGGGGAGGAATCCAGCCAGAGAGGCTCCAGGCTGGAGGCTATGTGTAGCCAGGTTGACCTTATGATGGCCTCCATCCTTGCTGAATTCATCACCCTTCTGATGATTATCCCAATGCCTTCCGTGGCTCACACCCAACACTGAGCCCAGATGGAAAACATATCTATTCCTCTACATTTTGGTCGATTAAGTTTCAGAAAATGTGTGGCATGTCCCTTGGCCGTGACAAGGGAAGATGATGGATGGCCAAAGACTCATTTTCGAAATTACAAATTTGGCCAATTTTCATAATACTGAAAAAAGAGACAGTCTGAAGTGTTTAAAATAGACTTTCAGTTCTTTGTAAAGTATGGCACAATCACCTGGAAAAGGAGACAAGAGCTGGATCAGGCTATACCAGTGAAAACTTAATAGTGGCTCACACTTGCATAGCACTGTTTAGTTATAAAATGTTTTCCATAAAGTATCTCATTAGAAATTCACAGCAAACTTGCAGAGTGGATAGTGCATATATTATAACCCCCCCATTTTTATTTGAGGAAATTAATGCTCAGGTAAGTTGTTATTTGATTATGAACCCACACCCAGAAAGTGATAGAATACACAAGTTCAGATTCCTGCCCTGGCTCAAGGTCTAGGGAATCTTCTCTCTATATCACAGTGACTTAGGGGCACAATGTAGGACACTATTATGACTTTAATGTTAATAGATCAAACATTTCATTTATAGTATGTTTTAATTATTTAATAAATAAAACATTTTATTTTAATAAAGTGCTTTGCAAGTACTCGCTTCATCCCTTTTCCAAGATCTTCATTAAATTAATACTAAGAATTGCAATTAAATGCAGACTTTCTCATCACTTTATTTGTTTTAGGATGGAATTCAACAAAGGTGGGTCGATTTTACATTCCATCTATAGCAATAGTTCAGGAGGCTCCCAACAGTTATGAAAGCAGTTTATCCTAAAAAGATTATGCCAGAATATGGATTTTAGGATAATATTCATGTGAGTGTTTAAATGCACTTGGGAGCTGTGAACTTACTTTAATAAAATTTTGATACCTGCATTTCAGTATAACTGGTTTTCTTTTTCTTTGTAATCCTATGTATTTTATTTTATGCTTCTAAAAATATTTTGAAAAGGGATTCAGATAAGTATCCATTTACATTTTGATCTTAAAAAATTAATTGAACTGCTTTTTATATGTATTCATTCTTAAAAACCAAGCTATTATCTACTAATAGAATGTAAGCTCTTTGAAGGAAAAGACTTTTTCAATTAAAAAAAATACTTTTCTCTGTTATCTCGATACTGAACACAATGCATTGTACATAATATGTGCTTTCTAAATATATGTTGAATTAAATTGAATATTGAAGCATGGATAACTTTTACATATGGATGTCCAAGTTTTCTTTTACCCTTTCCCATTTTCAAAAACTCCACAGCTGAACAGATATTCAGGGCAGCAAAATTAAGTCTCTTTTTCTGTGTCCTATAGCATGGAACAACTTACAGTTGGCAACCTCCTTAAGAGTTTGCTTGGCTTTGTTTTCCTTGGTTGTCTTTATTCCAGAGTTAAATCTAACCATGTATACTGTCTACAGCTAAAATGGAGTCATAAGTCCCTTGTCCCTTAATTCTTCCCCATACTAGCTCCTAGGACCTAGAGGGTCAAGAAGTTTTAAAGGAATCACAAAGGATGGGGGTATAGTATTCCACACCGTAGTGTTTGATGGTAGCAAGGATTAACTGTGGACTATAGGAATGCAGTGGGCTGAAGCCTTCTAAGTCTTAGGCTCTCTTCACCTCTTCTTTCTCATCATCTCAGTCATTTGTAGTCTAGTGTGACACCTATAATACCTTTAACACCAGTTAGTTATCTTGAAGAGGAATACAGTTGGTTACTAGAAACTGTGACAGAGGTGGAAAGAGAAGAAGAGAAGAAGTTGATGATAATATAAATTCATGTGCACTATTGGAAAAATAGCTCAGAGTTATAGATCCAGTTTAACTCAAACTGTATTAGCAGTGTCATTTTCTCTACCTTATGAGGAAGTCACTTCAAAATTCTCTGAACTTAAATTTCTCCTTGTGAAAAATGAAGTGGCTGGATTAACTGCTTTCTAAATTTTCTCCACCTCCGCCATTCTATAATTCTATGACCATTGAAATTTCTTGAAATAGAGGCTGTCTTTCCCATAAATACAGTGATGGGTATGGGAATTGTTTGCTTTTGAAGTCTTGATTGTAATTGCTACCATATTGTGATATGAAAGGCTATCATATGGAAGTGGGGAGGGTTTAGGCCAGATTTTCCTTCTTCACTTTCACCTGTGAGTAATCCAGTGTTTTTGCATTGGACTGTTACCAAATTAGCTGTCAGGAGAGAGAATAGCCTTACTCCATCATTCTTCAAAATGAGGTATGCTCTGGTTTTAAATTGCCCCATAGTTGATGAGTTGATTCCACATTTGTATCCAAAAGGTTTTCAGTGTGAATTGCTTATTAATGAAATAATAAGAGGAGAGCATGAAGAGATTTTTAAAGCTTAGATAGTTTGTTCCCAGAAGCTCTTGTGGAGTAGGAGAGCTTTTTCCCAGGAGAAGGGAAGGCGTAATAAGAGAACAGAGAGAAAGAATAACCTGAAGAGGCTATTTTACTCTGCTCTTGAATAACTGGGGTGTGATGATCTGAATGATGTCCTAATAGCTCAGTTTTCTGATATGTAAAATGGGGATAAAGTCTTTTCTCTGCTTCACAGGCATATTGTGAGGGTAAATGATATAATCACTAATGTAAGTTGTTTTGACCCATTAGAAAAGAAGGCCTTTTGTGAAAACAAAATTTCATTAGCATCATTATTGTTTTCCATCTCAAATTTCTGTCATTGTGTCATCATATAGTACAAATATATAATTATAGCATAAAAACATTATAATTTGGGCCTTACATGGTAAATCACATGGACATTCCCTTTGATTTTAAGTACAATGATTATTATACAACAATTTACAGAACTATATTATTAATTAGAGTGCATTGCTTGTCATTTGTCACCTTATCCATTCAGTCCCTATGCAGTTGGTAGAGAAGGTCATTAATTGATACCTGTGTTTCATTCACTAAAATGATGACCCATTCTTCCCATGACCAGAGGGATGTGGTGGAGAACTAATGAGGAAAATAAGCATGATTCATTCAAATGAAAAGGAAGTGTTATAGTTTGACAGTATGCTCACACTAGATCTTAGCACTCATATGAAGGTGCTGCAAAACAAAAACAAAAACAAAAAACAAAAAACGATGAATTTGGAGACCATAAGATTGAATGGTGTTATCCAGTGCCTACTTTGTTAATATAGTAGGTATATTCTAGGGGTTCAGGTGTTCATTTCTGACTTCTTGAATGGATGACATTGTCACTTCTTGGAAGTATGACTATGGGCAAGACTCAAACCTCTCTGAGGTTCAGTTTTTTTATCTGTAAAATAAGTGTGATAATGCCTAGTAACTAGTCCATATGATACACAAATGAAATGAGAATAGCAGAAATTGGATATTGAATCCCTCATCAACATGGACAAAGGGGGTGTGATATGTGGGCAGAGGATGATATTTAACTAAGGATGATAGAGCTACTCTGGTCCAGTGAGGCTGCTCTTGCCGATCAGAGCTTCTGCCTTTCAAAGTTTAATATGACAAGATCTCACGTGATTCTTGACATGCCCTTGGTTGTTAAATTTATTATATTGACCTTCTATTCTTATCTCAGGGCAGAGGTATATCCTCATTTTTGTTTATGCTTATTCAGGATATAGCATCACTGTACCACTTAAATCTGCCTCAGTTCAACCCACTATCAAAACCTTGACAGGATATATCCCTGTTCCTTATGGGTCCTTGTGTATCATTGCTTCTGATCAGAGGGACTATTCTGCTATAAAGGATGTCTGATACTGGGCACATTGCCATCATCTGTACTGCATTTTCCATCTTCTCCATCATCTTCCGGTAGCTGGTATCACTGAATACAGAAATGGACTTGTAAAACACCAGATTTATCATCACACTCCTGGTTATTTGGGTTGGGTCTTCCATCTCCCAAAGACTAGATCTTTGATAAATCTGTGCTAATCCAAGAAGGGGTGAGATAGGTTCTCTGTGCTAGCAGCTTCTTGTATCCAATTTTTTAGGAAGAGTCAAAGGTGCACTCCTTTAGATATATTCCCAGGTAAATCTCATCAGTCTTTCATTATTTTATCATTTGTGTAGACTCAACTGGGCCTTGAGTTTTCTATAGTCTTAGAAGGCTCTATACAACCCAAGGAAATGGTTTAGATTCCCCCTAATTGGCACTTTCCTTTTCTGCCAGGATAGTTCAGACAACTCCTAGAAAAGTTTGGGGGACTAAGCATGATTGAGAAGAGAGAATGGCCTCACTCTAGCATTCTTTCACGTTTTGTGACTCTGATTTAAAATCACCCCATGTTTAATAAGTTGAACCCATATCTGTACCCCATAAGTTTTCAATATGAACTGCTAACTAAATAAAGTAATAATTTAATGGAAATGAAACTATCTTTATAATCATTGTAACCAGAAATTCACCTGAAAAAGAGGGATCCTTTAGCAGATTTAGTGATGATGTTAAATGATGGGATAAAGCTGAGGGGAAGTCTTTATTCAATCCCAACAGAAGAAAGGATGCCCTCATACGAAGCTTTGAAATGTGCCAACACTTATTAAAATCTCCCTGATGAATGTCTCTGAGAGTGGGAAGGATTTTACTGGTTCAATGTCATGAGTTGGTGAACATTTGAGGTGAATCCTTTTTTTTTTCTTTTTGCTTTTTGGAGGGGGGAAGGTAGGGCAATTGGGGTTAAGTGATTGCCCAAGGTTGTACAGCTAGCTTTTTGTGTTGTGTCTGACACTGGATTTGAGCTCAGGTCCTCCTGACTCCCGGGCCAGTGCTCTATTCACTGTGCCATATAGCAGCTCATTTTGAGGTGAATCCTGGTGTCTTTTGAAATCCTGGGACATGTTCCATACAAAAGGCTTAAGAACAAATAGTGACTTTGTTACAGATGACTTAGACCTGCAGTTGGGGCTGGTGACAGCATTGGAAGTACCATTACCGTGCACCTGATGGTTCTGGCTTTACACCTAGTTATCATGGTTCTTTTTACCTCAGGGTATATACTTTGAATCCCCTCCCTAGACCCCCGCCCCCTCCATTATCATTGGAGTGTTAGTACTTTTAGAAGATTGGACTAATTTATGTTTGTTTGGTTTTTTTCTACATTAAGCTCAGTTTTCTGATATGTAAAATGGGGATAAAAGTCTTTTCTCTCTGCTTAACAAGCATATTGTGAGGGTAAATGGTATAATCACTGATGTAAATTATTCTGACCCATGGGAAAAAAAGGCCTTATCTAACAGCAAAGCACTCTTAATCCTATGCTAAGATTGCTTTGAGATCATTTTAGTGTTGGAAGAAAAGTTTAGGAACCTTGTCTCCAAGGGGCAGTATGTTATTAGTAGTGGGGCTTGTTTTTATTTTTAATTAAGGTTTTTTGTGGGCTGGGCTGGTTTTGCATTAATAGATCAGGGAGGCCATTCTTGGGATCATCATTGGTTTGAGTTTTTTATTGCCTAAAGCATAAAGATTCAATGCATGAGGAGTTAGAGTCAAAAGTTTTAGTAGAATTGCCATTTTCCTATAGGTACAAATTTCTGATAGATTGATCAGTTATTGTGCTCAATGTGGAGATGAAAGAGAGTTGAATTTATCTAAATAGTATCCTTTTCAAATTCATCTTAAGAAAGTTATTTTTATTTTATTTTGTACTCCATAAGGACCTTATTGAATTAAAAAATTAAAAATATTTTGTCGAGATATTTTGTTTTTAGATGACCTAAGTTTCCCCATGTGCTTCTTCTTCTCTCTCCTCCAAGAGAGCCATCCATTATCATGAAGAACTGGAGGGAAAAAAAAATCAACAAAATTGTTGGGGAAAAAAAAAGGTTGGAAAAATCTCACATTCTCTCCAATTTCACAGTTATAGATTGTAGTCATGGCAAAAGAGTGGGGTGGTGTCTTTTCATTTCTCTTCTTTTGGGTATTGCTGGTTCTTTATAATTTCAGTTTTGATCATACTATGTTTGTTACTCTATCCATTCATGTTGTTGTAGCCAATTTTCTGGTTCTGTTTATTTTGCATCAGTTCATACATGTAAGTCTTTCCGTGCTTCTCTGTATTAATTATATTTATAATATCTTATAGGCAGTTAGGTGGTACATCTTGGGTCTGAAGTCAGGAAGATCTGATTTCAAATCCAGCCTCAGATAATTACTAGCTGTCACTTAACCTTTGTTCACCTCAGTTTCCTCATCTAGAGAATGGGGATAACAATGATAATAATACCTAATTCCCAGGGTGGTTGTGAGATCATAATTGTACAGTATTTAGCACAGTGTCTGGTATGTAGTACATACAATATAAATGTTTATTATTAGCTATTATAGCACAGTAATATTCAAATTCATTCATGTATAAAAATTTATTTAGCCATCTCTTCTGCCTACCCACCTCTGTTGAAGATCATCTACTTTGTTTCTGGTTCTTTGCTACCATGAAAAAGACTATTTAAAATATTTGGATGTATATGGGCCCTTTATATTCATCAACAACTTCTGTGGGGGTTCAACTTGGCCTAGCAGTGCATTATATGGAGCAGATGGCTTGTGTATTTGGTCAATTTGTTTCCAAGCTTTACATTGCTTTCCAGAATGGTTGTACTAATTCATACCTCCACCAACAACCTGTACCTGACTTTATGTAACCCACATTAGCCTTTTGTCATACCTCAATGAATTCTAATCCCAGGCCAAAATCACTGGAATGGCCTAAGTTTGACCTTGTCCAGAAAATAGGAATTCTGTGATTAGTCTACCTCTTTTTCTTCAGTAGCTGAATTTGAGCTACCCACTTGGTAAGCTAGTAAAATTTAGCAGATGGAAAACAGCAAATTTTTTTCCCATAATCCTCCTTTACCATCTCTATAATCACGAGAAAACATTTAAAGAGTTCTCTTATAAATACTATTAAAGTGAGGGGTATTGATTCTAAAGGTCATTTAATAATATCAGTTTACAAACCACAATTATTATTCTAAATGTTACTATCATAAACTTTCAGACCTACTCATTGTGAGGTGTGCTATAGAGCAATAGTGTCAAACTCAGATAGAAATGGGTCAACCAAACTAAACATAAATATCCCTGTGGGTACATATTGACTTAGAAAACCATATATTAACATTATCTGTGACGTATTGTATGTTAATTTGTTTTTTTAAACATTTCATAATTATATTTTATGTGGATAAGTGTGCTCAGGAGTGTTGTTTTATATGCATTGTGGGAGCCTATTGTATTTGACCCCTGTATTGTAGAAGAAACATAATTCAAATGGAAAGCTAGAAGTGTTAGCCCTAAAATACATCTGCTTCTAATGACTATGGTGATAGTTGATAAAGAACAAATCTTCCCTACGCCATTTTTTAAAATAGAGTTGAACCAGATAATTTTTATGTTTTTGTCCAATTCAGATAATTCCTTTATAATGAAAATGTGTTTACTTGGAGTGACTAATGACCTTTTTGATGGAATTAAACAGTGGATTTAGTTCAAATGACAAATTTAGTCAACTTTTTTATTAATTTCTTTTTTTCTCCAAATATTTTATTTTTATCCAATTACATGCAAAAACAATTTTTTAACATTCATTAAAAAATGAGTTCTGAATTATCTCCTTCCCTCCTCCATCATTGAGAAGGCAAGCAATTTGAACTACACTATACATGTGCAATCATGCAAAACATATTTTTATATTAGTCATGTTGTGAAAGAAAACACAGAATACAAAAAGAACAAGAAAAATAAGGTTTAAAAATTTGCTTCGTTCTGCCTTCAGATTCTATCAGTTCTTTCTCTGGAAGTGGATAGCGTTTTTCATTGTAAGTTCTTCAGAATCATCTTGGATCATTGTATAACTGAGAACAGTCAAGTCATTCACAGTTGATCATTGTATAATATTGGTTCTATTTTATTTTATGTTTTCCTTGTTCTACTCACTTCACTTTGCATCAGTTTATGTGAGTCTTTCCATGTTTTTTAAGCATCCTACTCATTATTTCTTATAACACAATAGTATTCCATTACAATCAGATAACACAACTTTTTCAACCATTCCCTAATTGATGGGCATCCCCTTAATTTCTAATTCTTCACCATCACAAAAAAAAGCTGCTATAAAAATTTTGGTACATACAGCTCCTTTTACTTTTTTCTTTTTTTAAAAATCTACTTGGGATACTAACTTAGTAGTACTATCATTCAACCTTTTAAAAAATGAAGTGGAATTAATTGGAATTGACTAAATCGACCTCATGTTGTTAGCACCACATCAGCACATTCTGTGAAGAATTTTATTTGTGTAGGTAAACATTTGAGAAGGAAAAGAGGGGTGGATAAATTTCATAGCTTCTAGGAGTATAACAGCAGTCTGCAATTTTGACACAGTTGATGAGTCATTGCTCACTTCAGGGCATATACTCATGATTGTGTGTGTGTGTGTGTGTGTGTGTGTGTGTGCATGTACCCTCAAAGCACTCATAACCTCTCTTGTTGACATGCCATTTATACTAAGTGCAGTTCACATTGCCTCTGGTGCCACTGGACAGACGGATGAAGAATCAAAAAGAAGTATACTTGTGTCATGAATCAAAACAACATAGTGATAATAATAGGAAATGATAAAGAAAAAATGTCTTGTGCTTTGAGGAGGGATGTCTTCTGTCTCCTTTTCTGCCTTCCCTGCTTTCTAAGCTTCATTTGGCCCATAGTGAAAATGCCCCTTGAAGGTAAAGATTGTCTTGCTTTTGTATTTATAACCAAAGTCTAACAAGTTACCTGGAGTATTGTGGATGCTTAATAAATGCAATGACTGATTAAAGAGGAGAGTGACCAGCATGTTCCAAACTAATAACAAGAAGAAGGTTTCACCTTGTGTGTACTGAGACTTCTTGTGCTCATGACTGTAGTCTTCACTATTGACTGTTATCTTAAATCCTCCCCACTTTCTTTATGTTGTTATGCTTGAAAAGAATACCTCTTTTTTGCTAGCTATTGGTGTCTGATCCTTACTACTACTCCCTTTACTTTGATAGCTCTGTTCCCTCCTCTTTCACTCAGCCTTGCCCTTGATACTGATGTTTCTTACCTGCTGGATCAAAGATCCCAGTGGCTTTTAACCCATACCTCTTTATTTTGGGGTGAAAATATTTATCTAGTGCCCTTCTCTTATATTCCTCATCTAACATTAATACTTTATCAAAATAAATAGGGGAAAAACTGAAGCCCTCCATTCAGTGTTCATATGGCTGCTCAATTCAGGATAAGCCTAAATAATGAAATCCTCAATCCCAAAGAATGTCATCCAGGATCTCCTGAGACCATAAAAGGGCACCATGGTCATTATGATACTTTTGGGAAATTGTCTAATTATTCTACCAGATTTTACATTCTTTCTGGATTAAACAAAAACCACACATATATGCAAGAACTCAGAGCCTGAAGCTTGAGATCAAAAATCACAGTAAGGTGAATAAACAGAGTGCGTAGCTAGCTACCTCCAGGGAGGGAGGAAATGAGGTCAGTTTTAACACGACTGGGGGCAGCAGAACACCTGTACTAGGCAAAGGTGAGGATTGTGAATCATGTGACCTTGATACTAACAGGTGTAGTCATAGTAACCATGGTAGTCATCAATGTGGTGAGTATTCTGTGGTCCAGCACTGAAAACAACTAGAAACTTCTTGAACTGAAAACGTAGCTCAAGTTTCTTTCTGTAAGTGTGTGTGTGTGTGTGTGTGTGTGTGTGTGTGTGTGTGTGTGTGTGTGTGCATGTGCGTGTGTGCCCATGTGCAGGGGCAAAAGGAGAGAGACAGAGAGAGAGGCAGAGAGATACTGTTTAGTGATGTAATTTGACTTGCAATATCACTCAATAGAATGGCAAGAAACTTTTTGGAAACCATCTACCCCCTGAAAACAGGGCACTCTTCCCTTCTCTTTTCTTCTTTTTCCATACCTGGAACTATTTGTTCATGGAACCTCATTTTTCTGAACACTGATTTTCAGATGTCAGCCATCCAGGGATGGGGCAGTGGCCCTCAGTCTGTGTGTTCCTAGGAATTTGTACATCAGCATCTGGAAAAGGAATTGGCATCATTAATCCCAGAGCAAGTGCAATTATAAGAGCAAATGGGAGGATCGTTGAGCTTACATGATGATCTTCAGACAGCTTTAGGAGAATGGATACCTGCCTCACCCTGGAGATAAAGGATGACTGGTCAAGGTGTTGGTGACCCTATTTGATGGCTAAATTTATATTGTTATAAGGCAGAGATGGGGAACCTGCAGTCTAGAAGCCACATGTGGCCCTCTAAGTCATCAAGTGTGTCCCTTTGACTGAATCCAAACTTCACAGAACAAATCCCCTTAATAAAAGAATTTGTTCTCTAAAATGTGGACTCAGTCAAAAAGTCATTCCCAAGGACCTAGAAGGTCACATGTGGCCTCAAGACCCAGGTTCCCAACCCCTACATGGCTTATGAAGCACTTTGCAAATATTTCATTTGAGCCTTTCAACAACCCTGAGAGGTAAGCGCTATTATAAATGAGGAAACTGAAGTAAACTGAGGCAAACAGAGGTTAAGTAAGGGTCACACAGCCATTAAATATCTGAGTTTAGATATGAACTTCATTATTCCTGACATGAGGTCCACTATATATATATACATATAACTAGCTCTGTATGCTCCTTATGAGCAGAGACAGTCTTTACCTTTTCTCTGTATCTGCATAGAACAGGCAATTATTAAATGTTTAACAGACATGTTCATGAAGAGAATGGCAGCCTGAGGACAGTACAGGAGGTATTGGGAACTGTTGAGTGTGGCAAACATGTATGTTGGTTGTTGTGTTTGTCTTTTATTCTCGAAGAGGACCATGACATCAGGAAGATGGTGACATAACTTGAAGTTGACCTGGATTTGAGTGAGGGAAGGCTGTGCCAAGGCACTAGGCTCACTTTTCCTCCAGAGTCATCTGGATCCAGTGGCCAGATATTCATCTGGACAACTGGAGATGGCCCAGCATGCAATGGGAGACCCTGGCTCTTTTAGGCTAAGGTCTTTTCAGGTTCTCACTTTGAGTGAGAACATTCATTCAATGAATAGGCCTCTTTAAGAAGTGAGTAATGGAGCCGCAAACAGGAAGGACATTTGGAGGAAGGGCTCTTAGTTTTGATAACTTATTTTAAGAGCAGAATACCAAAAGAGCTGTTCTAAAAAGGCTTATTTCTTCCTGGACATGGATACAAGTTCCTATGTCTTCGTATAAATACCAAGTATTATCTGTGGAGGGTCCTTGTCACCACTCTTACATTGTATTCCAGGAATTCTTAGCATTTTTGTATATGTGTCCTAGATACCATTGGCAGCCTAGTGAAGCCTATGCATCCCTTCTCAGAATCATGTTTTAATTGTCTAAAACAAAATAGGTAAACTTAGAATGGAAAACAATTGAGATGCTATTATCAAAACTTAAAAAAATATTCATGGACTCCATTTTTAGAACCTCTGCCCTACAAACTTTTTTGGGTTGGGAAAGTGACCTGACAGTAATACATGCAGCCCCAGAAGTTATTCATGGAGAGTTCCAAGACTGGAGACAGTACCCTGAGGTCTGGCACTGGTTCTCATAATCTTGGAATCTACCACAATGCTAAACTAGAGTTTCCTCTCAATTGCTCCTCTTTCAGAATATTCCAAATCACTCATCAAAATAGCCCATTGTTCTGTTTCTGTTTATTTACTTTGAAATTAATCTCCCTACCACTTCTCCCTCTTTGCTCTTCATTTGTTCCTGTTTAACTCTTCACAAGGCTTGTCTTAGTCCCTCTATCAACCTCTCTTTATAGATGGACAGTATATCCCTTGGGCCTCGATAGAATACTCTTACAACCACAGCTGTATCTTCACCTACACTCATGTTCTACATTTGTTTCCTAAGTTTTCTTAGTAAAGAAAGCGAGTTCTGCAATAGCTCTGGGGGAAAAAAAAGTATAGATGCCTTTGATGTGTCTATGAGGTTCAAATGAGTTTATATATAAAAATAGTAGTAATTACTACTACTATTACTATCACTACTACTACTACTATTACTGTTATTTACAAGATTAGATGATGAGGTGGTTCTATGGAAAGTCATAACCCTTGTTATGAAGAGAATGGCCACCTGAGGACAGTAAAGGAGGTATTGGGAGTTGAGTGTGGCAAATATGTATTTTGGGGAGGGCTGATGGAAGTGCACACTTCTGTAGAGGGACAGGGACAGGGACAGGGTAGAGAGTGGAATGGGGGAGGGGTGGATAGGAAGGAGGGAAATGTAATCAGTATCTCATAATGGGCCCACTGTGGAGAGGTTCTGCATAATTGCATATGTATAGCCTGTATTTGATGGCTTGTTCTTCCAGTGGGGGTGGCTGATGAGGGAGG
>JAQQSU010005742.1:0-13715 GCA_028627135.1 Pseudochirops cupreus | reverse complement strand
ATAAAGACTCCAAGACCGAGGCCCAAGATGGCAATCCGGATCCAGGCCGCTCAACGGGAGAGCCCTGGCCTGAAAACAAACGCTAAGTCCCCCTGCTGTCTGCAGGCTGCGGGCGGGAAGCTACAAAGCAGAGGCGGGTACAAAACCTCTGCCTTTTGCTTTTCTGCTCTGGAGGCCTTTCGGCCGGACTGCTTATCTCCCCCTTTCGCATATCCCACTCGCAGCTGCTGCTAATCCGCTCACCTGAGAGGCTCCTCCACTCCTCCCATCCAGCCGCCCCTGGGGCACAGCCGTGGCTTCAGTGCAGCCTGGTTTCAGTTCGCAGTGCTGATATGGTTCCTCGTAGCTGAGCTGACTTTAGTGGGAAGTATCTTTGTGTGCGTTTTGGAGTTCTAGGATTGGTTTAGAGTCCTGTTTTATGGGTATTTTGGGGTGGCTATGTGAGAGCTGTGATATGTTGCTTCTGCTACGCCGCCATCTTGGCCGCCAATACCCATATTAGATTCAATAAAACCCTCCCACAGATCCATCCTGAAAGGTGAATGGACTTAATTCATTCTAACTCGCCATAACTTTGTCTTCTTGGCTTTCAAATCAGACTACAAATTCTCATTCTCAATCTTTCTACTTAAAATCAAACTCAAACTTCCTTTCTACCCGCAATCCTCTCCTTCCTACATGCTTAAACTTTCTTGCCTTTCCTTCTACCTACTTATCCCTCTGGTGGACTTTGATTAAAGTCCCTTTAAAATTGCACATATCTTATTTCTTTCTAATGCTAACCTGACACTTCTCTTACCCTTTCAACTTGCCTTTCGTCATCATATAACCTAAACAGTGAAGTATTTTTCTCTCTCTTTCTCTCTCCTTCCCTCCCTCCCACCCCATCTCATCCCTCTGTTCCTCCGATGTTGCTGCAATCAGGGAGGGAGGGAGTGAGGGAGATACAGAGATAGCGGCATTCCAAGGAAAGTCCAGCTGCAGCTTTGGAAGCTACTCTTGCTGATTGGCTGCATTTTAAACCTTACAAGGTGTCAGATTATACACAAAGAGACACAAACACAGAATAGATGCAGAGTGTTACAGATAATGAAAGGGAGAATCCAAAAGCTCAGAGAGGCTTGTTAGAAATTCTCAGCACAGATTAAACACTTAACAAGACAAAATGCACACAAATATCATTTTCGTGTTAGCTTTTAGGAGATAAACAACAGCAACAGCAACAACAACGACAACAAAACCTCAGAGTTGTCACATACCAATTGACTCTGACTGACTTCTAGCCAATTTACAAATGATTTCCTTGAGACCCTTCTAGATCTCTGCCCCTTCCCCCCCATAAGCACCACTGATGTGCTTGGATATTCCCACATCCTCCCTAAGGAACTATTTTGGAGGAATGTTTCCCAGAAAACCTCCTTTCTCCTTTTTTCTCACCTTACTTTTCTGATTCCCCATCGCACTTCTTCTCCCCTAGAGTTTCTTGTAAATATCCTATTTAATACTTGTCTATTCCTAACAAGTCTCACTGTGTAGATGCTTTTTACACTCCTGTGTGGATGTCTTCCACACTCCTGCAGTCCTAGACTGCACCAATATTTGCTCAACCCTAGACTCTATAGGATGTCTCCCCCACTGACAAGACAATACTTCAATAGTCCATTTTCTTACCTTGCGCCATATATGAACTTATGCAGTGGCCAAGGTTTCTATGCCCAATTGACACTTTTCCATTCACCCCTCCTTTTCAATTAGCCTCAGGTCTCTGTGGTCTGGCAGAGAGAGCATTCACTCCCAATACACAAGGCTGTTCAAATTAATAGGGCCAGCCTCCTCATCCTTTGAGGATAACACTGTCTTCACTCCAATGCCTATAAATTCCCAGCTAGTTCGCCAAAACTGTGAGTAATAATTCATTCAGGCTTCAGAAGGGTGAAGATAAAAGTTAAGTTTATTATATGTCACTGCAGTGGTGGGTGTCTTATAAAATAGATACACCCTATAAAAACAAAAGAAAGCCTTAAAAATCTATGCCCAACCAGAAAGTCCCTCCACTCTCTCCTCAATGGCTGAGCAATACAGAGTATACAACTTTCCAACATGCCTATTACACAGTTCCCCTTGATATGTTGTCCCTCCTGCTACATGCATTGTATTACCATTAAAATGAACCTTTAGTCCTCCCAGAGGAGTAGAATTAATATTCATAAGCTTATTACTCATGAGCATTCCAAGCAAGATTTAATTTTTGCTCTACTTAGCTGACTTCTAACCTCAAAACAAGATAAAACCTATTGGATCCTGCTTTGTTTGTAATCTTCTGAGGCATAATTCCTTTGTTATGCCTCCCATTCTGCTGATTGTTATTTTGAATTTGTGGAAACAAATTTCTCCATTTACCTCTCAATTTCCCTCTTCTGCTAGAAGATAATCTTGTACTAATCTAGTTGATCATGTCCCTGTTTAAATGTCTTACTCTTAATAGTCATAGGCAGAGAAATTTTCTTAGGTATGCTGATTAGCCTGAAGAGTGATAATATTTAAGCAATATCTCCCACTGCTTCCTTTTACAATCAATTTATTTTCCTACATTTGCTGCAGGTTAAAAGACTTTCTGATATGTGTGAATCCCCTGAATTTCGTAAGTCATGTATTACATAATTTCTGTGAAAACAAGTTTCAGTAATTTCTCACAATAGTTACTGAAATGAATTTGCTTTTAGGAGGCTGACCTTTACACCAATTTCAGTAATTAACATCAATACCAAATTACTAAATTGTTTAGGATATAGAAAGGAATATAGTTTTAGACTGAATAGCTCAGATCTTAAACACACATTTTATTATTCCAACCTTAGTTGATGGGATGATGCACATAACTAACCAGGAGGGCAGATGACAAGCCAGAGTACTAAATTACCCAATTGTTTGGGATATGGAATGACTACACATTCAGGTCAAAACAGCAAGATCTCACATTCTCACATTGTATTTGGTATCTTACTAACCATTTGCTCTGACTACAGAAATTTGCTGTAAAAGGATAAAGTGGGAGAATGATTATACCAAGTATGACAGGAGAAAACATCTTTAACTCTCTTTGAACTCAAATCAGAGTAACAATTTCACCTCATAGCCAGACTCAGGAATAGCCAGGTGGGAAGCATTCTTTTTCAAAGAACACAATGGGGAAACTGAGCCAGGAGTGTTGCAGTTTAAACCCAGGCATGCCAAAAACTGTTGCAGTTTCATGATGTGTTGTGGTAGAACTGTCTCAAAGAATTCAGTCAGATCACCTCTAATTCAAGTATAGGCATTTATTGAGATTGACACCTCTCATGAAGTGGGCTAAATTCCAAGAGGAACCAGCAACTTCAGAGAAAGTAAGATGGATTTTTATAGGATAAAGATGCAATTACATAATAGAAATTGTGAATATTAAAAAGGCAGGAGGGGTTTGTTAAGGGATTAGGTAATGGAAGAGGGGTTCCATCTATGGTTCAGAGGTTAAACATTCTGATCATGCTGCCCTCCAATTGGCTAGCTATTGTGGTACTGTCTTGTCAAGATAGATAGGTATTGTGGTCCTGTTTTGAGCTAGATGAATGATGTGATTGTGATTGAATATAAGAACACACCTGTTTCTGTGGGAATGGGTCTGGTGGCAGTGACTAGGTAATAGTTTCCATCACACGGACACACCTGCTGTTTCTGTGAGAACTAAGAGCTCAGGAACACACCTGTTTTTCCAGTGGGCAGTGAGGCATATATGAAGAAGTTAGGACATTGGGGGGTGGGGGAGAGAGGGTGGGAGGGGCAGTCAAGCTAGGTAGGTACAGTGGGGCTGCTGTTCAGTGGGGCCAGATCTATAATGAAGTTAGAATATTGGGGCTGGGGGAAGCTTTATTAGGATTCCATCAAGGAGGATCCCACCTTAGTCTGAGGCTAAGATTGTCCTCTGGGCTTTTCCAGATGCAGACCTCCACCTACGTCACATTCTCTCTGAGTAGCTTGTGGCATTTCTCCCAGATGGTAGATTATTGATTAATGGTTATTGATGGATTATTATGATCCGTCAGACAACTCAAAATAAAATCAGTTACTTTCCCAAGAGTTTTTACCTCAAACAGCAAGTTTCCATAATCACAGCTTGGGGGGAAATCTACCAGCACTTACTCTCAAATTTAAATTTGTCCTGGATAATTTCTGTATACTTGCAAATTCTCAGCAAGCCAAGTTCATTGCTTAGGAACTCCATAACCCAAACAAGGTCTTTGGCAAGTCTACAAAATAAGGAGGAACAATAGGAACTCCAGAGAAGGAGATGCCTATGCATCCCATCTATCCTTAGAGCTGCTGTGGGTTGCACCTTTTGATTAGCCTTGAGGACTGCTCTGAATGGGCAGAACCAATCCCAATAAGGCTTTCACCTCATTCCTTCCTTTCCACACACACAGTAATCAATTACTAGTTTTACATTTCAGCATTAAAAATAATCCAAATAGTTAACAATCTTGTCATTTTCACAGATGAAAGCCAAATTGTTTTAGCTGCAACTTCCTCTTAACTATAGGCTAAGGTGAAAACACCCAGTTTCTAGAGGTCAGTGTAATGCCAATGGAATATCCATAGCAACTGTTATGAATATGCATGCGTATTTCTGGGGTAGATTCACAAAATAAAATTCACTTTCTTCCTCAAAGGCAAAGCCAAAATAGTTATTTGGAATATCATTAGGATACCAGAAGGTAAGATTTAATAGGATACTATCACTAATCCAGGGAGCACAGGACATCTTAAACCATTTTTCTGTTACACCTTGCCACAAAAAGGTTGCCTTTTGGCAAGATTCTTCCCTCCACCCACTCAAGCAGCTTCTCTCTCTGCTCCTTGGGCCAGTCTTCCCACTCACATCTTGCTTCTCTCTCTCAGCTCTGCCTGGCTCTCAGCTCTCTGCTCTCCCTTTCTCTTCTCCTTTGGAAGCTCTTCCAACTCCACCACACATTGAACTCCACGTGACTCAAGCTCCATGTGAACTGGATCAGAGCTCAAAGCACATAGGTGCATTAAGGGACAGGAAGTCAGTTACAAAACATTCTAAGAGAGGGTTAGGAGGGAAACAATTTTTCCACTCTTTAGTTTCTCTCATTTCATACTCTAATAACATCCAAATTATGAAAAGTTGCTTAATATAACTGATATAATAGTTTACAACTTTGAAACTTGAAGCAAACTCATTACCAATCAGATGACTTCAGTCTTATTGAATGCATTTCCAAATTACTTTACAGAGAAAATAGACATCTCATCATTAACATGTTGAAACTACAACTTTAAGAGTGGGCTTACCAAGTGCAAAGACTGGCTGGCTTCTTACCTCATATTGCCTTGACCCATCACACTTTCCTTTCTCCTCACAGCTGCAGATGCTGCTTGCAGTTACTGGGGAGGGGTGGTGGTGAGCATGATGTAATGAACCTGCCTGATACTTCCAGGGTTTCTGGGTGGGCTACCAGGTGCGTGCCAGAGCCGTTGCCAGTGGTGACCCCACTGTAGCTGCTGCCCTGCTGCCTCTCGACTCTCCCCCCTTCCCAGGGCTGTTTGCAATTCCCTCTTGACTCAAGGGAATGTGGTGACTGGGATTGTAAGGAGGTGATTCAAAACTCCTTAATGATCAATCTCACAACTTCCAGAATCTGCTAAGATGTTTTTAGCTGTTCTAACTTTTTGCTGTAGCCTCAGCATGGTTAGAGCTGGGGCCTACAGGGAGAAGGGTCTTAAGAAATTTTTTTGAACTTTGGAACCTGCTGGACAAGTGAGTCCGGACCTCTGGGAAAAGATCCAGTTGATGCCTAGTCCCTTCTCCCTAGTACTGGAGAGCTCAGGGTTTCATGTTAAGGTGTCTCTTTTTAAGATATTATAAGCCGAATTTTGCAGAAGACTGCCTAGTGGGAGTCACATTACACAAAAATTTCTCTTTATGTGAGAATGCTTTTTTTTTTAATCTGAGGGGAAAATCTTCCCCCTTTCTTTTTTCCTTGAATGTCTCTCCATATTCAGAACTTGGCCAGAGTTCTAATGGATGAATGGAAAAGGTTAAAACTTCTCAGCCCATAAGTTTTCTTGTGGGAGCAAGCTGGAGTTTCAGCTTCCCCCTTTCCCCTTCTTTCCCTCTTCTTTACTACTGCCACATCAGCATTAGGCCTCTTCAAGAATCTTTCAACCTCCACCCTTGTTTGCCACACCCTTATCAGCATTAGGCCCTTTAGGGGTTTTCGACCTCCATCCTTGCTGGCAACCTTTTCCCCTCCCTCACTTTAGTGTTATCCAAATAAGGACATGAACAACACTCCGATTCCCTGTCCACCTCCCAGCCAATAGTGGATAGTGGCAGGCTTCTTTGTTATTTGCCACTGGGGAAGATTTTGAGCTCAGATTGTAAGCTGCCTCCCAGCCAATGGGAGAAGGGACAGCAGCGGGGAGGGGGCTTGACTGCATTAGGGTATAAATTCTTGTTCCATCTTCTATAACATGCCTCCTCTCCCTGATCCGCCATGGAGAGGACCGCCTTCTTCCCAAGGGAAAAGAGAATAAAAATTTCCTGTTTCTATCCTCAGAAACCTTCGTGCTCTTGATTAAATTTTGAATGGGTTTTTCACCCCACACATGGACAAAGAGAAAGAGAGAGAGACACAGAGACAGAGAGAGAGAGAGTTTTTAATCAGCTTTTTTCTTTCCAAAAGTTTCCAAAATGTTCTAAACCCACTGCTCACATCATTCACGCAAATAGATGTCTTCCTTTCTACCCATGCTTTTCTCATTCCTATATGCTTAAACCTTTTTGCCTTATCTTCTATCTACTTATCCTTCTGGTGGGACTTTAATTAAAGCCCCTTTACAATGGCACATACCTTATTTCTTTCCAATTCTTATCTGGTACTTCTCTTACCCTCCTCTATTTGCCTTTATCAATCCCTAGGTATAGCATTTTTGTTCTCTTTCTCATCCCCCCACTCTTCTGAGGCTGCTACAATCAAGGAGGGAGAGAGAAGAGGAGAGAAAGAAAAAGAGGCATTCCAATAATGTCCAGCTACAGCTCTTAGAGGCTTCTCTTCCTTGCTGGCTACATTTTAAACCTTACAAGGTGTCAGATTACACACGGGCACTCACTCACACCACACAGAGACAAAAAGACAGGGTGATGCAATGATGGGGAAAATCCAAAAGCTCAGAGAGACTTGTCAGAAATCCCCTGCACAAATCATTTTTTTCTTGGTCCTCTAGATAGTATTGAGGCCAGGCATAAGGCTTTCTCTTTTTAAAGCAGGGGGAAATCCTGGGGAAGTTCCAATTCTCTGGAGGGAGGGACTAAGGGATCAGGGGTGAGAAAGAGGATCCAATGGTCATGAGGTCAGTAGAGAAGGAGGAACTGGCAGGCACAGGCAAGGGGACTGGGAGTCCCACCATGAAACCTTAAAAGAAGGAAAGTCCTGCACCACCTGAAGAGAAGATTTTGCCTGTAAATCTTGGGAAATCAAAAGGCACAGTCAACTCGAATCCTAGAGAAATGAGAGGATTTGGCACAAGCTTGCAGATAAGGTGTCCCCTATGCAGCAGAAGGTGTACATGAATCCCAACCACATCTAACTGAACCTTCTGGCCCAACTTTTGAGACAGGCTCAAAAGCGCCTCCAACCCTTCTCAGGTGCTTAGAGAGTGTCCCTAACTGCAGAGCAAAAAAGGAATAGAGAAAGAGGAGGCTTACACACATGGTTTTGACTGTAGGACTTCAGGAGGTCCAGCAGTGTCTCACATGGGGCCACCAAATGATGTGGTTTGGGGTTCCCCAAAATGTCAAGGTAAAGTTCTTTCATTTGCTCCTCATTTGTATGAAATAATTGCTCCATTTTACCTCTCCTGATCTAATTTTATTTTTAGGATCATCCTATCACACTCAACTCAACTCCAAGACTTCTTTCTATGTATGTTCTTTTAAACTACCTTAGCAATGATAAAATTCTTGAGATTTACAGATAACATTTTCCCATACAAGAAGTAAATAGTTTGAGCTTATTAAATCCCTTGTAATTAGTCTTTCTTATGTTTCTCTTGAATCTTATAAGTCAAATTTTCTATTCAAGAATACCTGCAAGTCCTTTAATTTATTAAATGTTTTTTCCCATGCAAGATTACACTTAGCTTTGTTGGGGAATTTATTCTTGGTTGCAAAAAGAGTTGCTTTCCTATTCAGGGTATCATGTTCCATGCCCTTTCGGTTTCTAATGCACAGCTGTGAAATCTTGTGTTCTGACCATAGCTCCACAGTATTTAAATTGTATCTTTCTTGTTGACATGTACTATTTTCTTCTTGACCTAGGAGCTTTGAAACTTTAACTATACTGTTCTTGTAAATTATTGTCTTGGGATCTCTTTCAGGTGGTGATTGGTGAATTTTTTTCAATTTCTATTTTACCCTCCAAGTCCAAAACATCAGGGCAATTGTCTTTAATAATTTCTTTAAGTATGGTATCTAGACTTTTTTTTAAAAAATCATAACTTTCAGTTAGTCTAGTGATTCTTACATTGCCTCTCCTTGATCTGTTCTCCAGGGCAGTTGTTTTTCTAATGAGATATTTCAGGTTCTCCATTTTTTTATCCTTTTGATTTTGTTTTATTATTTCTTAGTGTCTTAGGAAGTCATTAGCTTCCCTTTGCCCAAATCTAATTTTTTTAAGGAGTTATTTTGTTCAATACAGTTTTGGATCTCTTTTTCCAATGGGTTCACTTTCCTTTCATAATTATCTTCATCTTCTTTAATTACTCTTACTTTTTCCCTGATTTTTTCCCTCAACTTCTCTTATTTGAATGATTTTGGAGACAATCAGGGTTAAGTGACTTGGCCTAGGTCACACAGCTAGTTATATTCTGAGGCTGGATTTGAACTCAGGTCCTCCTGACTCCAGGGCTAGTGCTCTATCCATAGTGTTGCCTAGCTGCCCCTCTTACTTGATTTTTAAAGTCCTTTTAAAGTTCTTCCAAGAACTCTTTCTGGGTTTGTGACCATTTGAATTTTTTCTTTGAAGTAGCTGTTTTGACTTCACTGTCTTCTTCTGAATTTGAGCCCACATCTTCTCTGTCAGGATAGCAGTTAACTATGGTCCGACCTTTCTCTTTTATTTAATCATTTATCAGCTTATTTTTTGACTGTTAACTTTTATATGACAGTTAGGCTCTAAGCCCAATAATGTCTCAAGTTTCAAGTTCTTCGTGCTGTTATATTCTAAGCTCTATCTGGGGACCTGACCTAAGGTACTCTTCTCTAACACTGATCCATGACCAGGACCCCCAGCAATGCTGTCACTGGAAATGCTCTTACTTCTTGTGATCCTTCACTTGGCTGCAAATTTCAATTCATCCCTCTTCCCTGGAACCCAAACCAGGTTTTCCACTTTTCTTTGAGTGATGATAGCCAGTGGAGCCCTCTGTGACCACACTTACCAGCATTTGCTTGCTCTTCCTAACCCATAGCCATAGGTAAGACTGCATCTGGTCAGTGAACCTAGATCCCTCATCCAATACCATTGGAGAGCTCTGTAATCTTCCTCTGATCAGCTCTTTGACCCCTACAGTGGCTGTGGGGCAAAAGTTTCTGAAACTGAGACTGCCTTAGGCAATTGCCCCCAGGGCTTGTCCTTTGTTGATATGGTGATATCTGCCCAAAGGTATCTGCACTTTAGTCAGGCCAGACCACCACCCCTGGGGGACCAGGTCATTCCTAACATCCACTTACATTGTTTTAGACTGGAGAGCAGCTTTATCCCAACTTTTAATTACTTCTGTCACTCTAACGTACACTTTGAAGCATTATTTTAAATTATTTGTGGATAAATGTGGAAGAGCTAGGCAATTTCCTGCCTTATTCTGCCATCTTTCTTGTATCCTTTCCATATATAAAAATATCTTTTAAAATATTTAATATTTTGTTTTTTCCCAACTATAGGTAGAAAGAATTTCTGACATTCATTTTTAAAATTTTGAGTTCCAAATACACTTCCTTTCCTCTCTCCCCAACCCTCCTTAAGAAGGCAGACAATTTGGTATAGGTTATATGTTTGCAGTCATGCAAAACATATTTCCATGTTAGTGATGTTATGAAAGAAAATAAAGTGCCCCAAAAGCCAAGAAAAATTAAGTTAAAAAAGGGTATGCTTTGATCTGCATTCAGGTTCCATAAATTCTTTCTCTAGAGAGAGAGATCATTTTTCTTCCATAAGTCACTCAGAATTATCTTGGATCATTAAATTGCTTAGAATAAATAAGTCAATATTGCTTCCTACTTAACAACAGAAACAGTTTTCCAAATTAAAAGTCATACTCATTCTCCTTTCTTTCCTGCTACTTTTTACCTTTTAGAATCTGGAGAGGGTTAACACTTAATAATTTACAGACCAAGAGAGCTATATTTCTCTCACACCTTTCACCAATATTACTTATAAAAATTGCTTTTACAAATGGTAACATACATTTTACACATAAATTACCTAAATCCTAAAGTGATTTCATTTGAGGCTATGATAGAAAAGCCCTGATCAAAGTGTCCTAAAAGATTAAAAAAAAAAAAGAACATTATGTTTGCAGTTTTAAACTCATTTCTCCCATGTCAGATATACTGGGGGAAGAGGGAAAGGAAAGAAAGTCCTCTAGACCCAAACCAAACATAATCTACAAACTTTAGCTTTGAGGTTCAGCTGTACTTGAATTCATATAATTTTGAAATGACCAAAAAAATTCCTTTTACCAAGTGAGTACTTAACTTAATTAACCTTACTTAAAGCAGTTACTAAACTTCCATCCAAAGGGGGAAAAAAAAACCTTGTCACTTTTACTGAGAAAGAAACCCCTTTTTCTGATTCCATCTCCAAAACTATAAATTCACAAACAAAAGATGGAAAGAAACTGATAGAGTACAGGCTCTGGGAAACCCCTTGAACTCTGATTGAATCTTCCTACTTGATGAGGCCAAACAGTGTTGCAAAAGAAGACCAGCCTTTTCTTTTTAAGTTCATTAGAGAAGATAAATTTTTCCCAGTTTGGTAAAAGACAACCCAAAGGCAAACTTTTGAGAATTAAAAAGTATTGACCCATTACATGCATAGGGGCTGGAAGTCCCTTCCTCCATAAAGGAAGATTTGGGTGTAAATCTCAAAAAACAAACAAAATGGGACGGCTAGATGGTGCAGTGAATAGAGCATGGGCCCTGGAGTCATGAGGACCTAAGTTCAAATCCAGCCTCAGACACTTAACACTTACTAGCCGTGTGACCTTGGGCAAGTCACTTAACCCCAACTGCCCTGCCTTCCCCCCTCCCAAAAGCAATAAAAATTTTTTAAAAAAGAAGAAACAAACAAAAAAAAAAGACCAAAAAAAAAATCCACAAAAAAGTACCTGAAGTTTTCCCAGTTCCCTAGTGCTGAGAGAATTGAAAGAATCGGATTTACACTTCCAGATGGGGCATCTGTCCTTGTCCTCCATGCTTCAGAAGCTGTGCCCAGGTCCATGGTTTCTAATACAACCACTGGACTGAGAACCTGAGAGCATCAGGATGAATATGAGACAGTCTTCTAGCTGTTTGACCTAATGGGTCAAAGTACTTTGGAGGTGCTTTTCCAATCTGACTTCTCAGGACCTAATGGGACCTGAGAAGTCAGATTGGAAAAGCACCTCCAAAGTACTTGGAGAGTGAGAAGGGGATAGGGAGAGGGGGAGGCTTTTGTACCTTCCAGTCCTGACTGGAGAAGAATTTGAGATTAGCAATGTTTCCTGGTCAGGGAACCATAAATGTTGAAGTTTGGGGCTTTAGGGGTGCTTGAGACCCCAAAATACCAACACCCCAGGTCCTACCAAATGAATTTGACTAAAGCCTTCTCTCAGTCAAAGAAAAGCAAAGTTTATTAAAGATTCACCATAATGGGTAAATTCTTAAGGAGCCTAAGTATTTATGACACTTGTATTGGACAAACTGGTCAGAGTAATCTCACACAGAGTGAGTCTGAGCTAGATTAATCCCAGCACTTTTCTGGAGGCAAGCCAATCTTATATATAGAAAGAGTGTGGGAGGGATCTAGGGGTGGTATAGAGGAGGGGTATGGAGAGGGTCTTGAGAAGGAGTCTAAGGAGGTTCTTGACAATACTGAGGTCAGACTCTAGGAATGGGATTAAGTGAAAACAGCTGAAGGCTACCTGGATATAACAGACAATGGAGGGCTAGGCTAGTTTAAGGGTAACAGATTTGGGTATAAATATTTTGATAGGATCAAGGGTGGGAAGTAGCTGGACAATAGAGGGCTAGGCTAAATTAAGAGTAACAGATTTGGGCCTAATAATAATGAAAGGCTTATGTCCTCAGGCAGATGCCTCTTTGAGTGGGAAGATTCAATCAGAGTTGATTGAGTGACCAAGAGACTGGTTGCCTAACATCACTAACTCAGGACAATGCAAGATTAATGAAGGAAGGTGCCATACAAGTAATAGTCAAAATAAACTGTTGTCCAGGGTTGAGACATTCCCCAGCTGAAAGCTCATGCACCAATTGTAGGGAACCCTTCTTTTTCTTCCTCTATATATTTCTCCTACAAGCTTCTCATGAAAATCTTTGTCTTGGGGGCAGAGCTAAGATGGCAGAGTAAAAGCAGGGATTTGCTTAAGCTCTCCCCCAAACCCCTCCAAATAACTGGAAAAAATGACTCTTAAATCTTAGAGCAGCAGAACCCAGAAAATGACAAAGTAAAACAAATTTCCAAACCAAGACAATCTGGAATGTCAACATGAAAGGTCTGTTGTACCAGGTTGAGAGAAGACGACAGTCCAGTGTGGCCATGCCAGCACAAATGGGGTCTCCCAGCAAACCCAGAGCAATCCTCAGGGCACTGAATCACTGACAGCTGTGGTGGTTTCCATTCTTCTCAACCCATAAATGCCAAAAACAACTTTAAAGGTCTGTCAGACGTGAGTAAGAGAGGAACCCAGCCCTGGGGTGGCAGTGGTGGCAACAACAGCAGCTGCTGCTTCTAGAGTTCTTGGCCAATAAACAGTGGGGGCAATCTAGTGGCTGATCAGAGGAGGATTGCAGGGATCTCTTTGCTGGTGCTGAGGCAGGCTTCTCTTGCTTTGCCTATGCTTGGATCTGAGTCACAGTCCTGGGTGGGGGTTCTACGGCAAGGAGTGCTGGAGTGGTGGAGGTTTTGGCAGCCGTGGAGAGGAAATCCTCCTCACATTTCCAAGGCAGAAAAGAGTAATTGTGGACTCTCACAGACCAGAGCACAGGCCAGGACAGGAGCAAACACCTCTCCTTTGATTATACAACCTTGGAAGAACTAAAAATTTACAGGTGTCTAGAAATATCTCTGAAAATAGCTGCATGAAACCCCTGAATCTTGGGGAAGTACAACCTCCACATTGGAAGCAGATTACTACTTTAACAAAGAGTTTAAAAAGTCAAGTAATTGACTGGGGAAGTAAGCACAGGGAGGGGGCTGGGAGTACATCAGACCACAGAATCTTACTTTCATGACAAAGAAGATCAAAATGAAGAGGTGCTGAATGGCCTATGTAATATATTTTGGGGTAACTTTAATTCAGTTTTGTGTTAAGTTGTAAAAGCCACATTTCTTAACTGTTTCTCCCCTTCCCCCAGCTGTACTTGTCTTTCCCAGCCC
>JAQQSU010005741.1:0-13716 GCA_028627135.1 Pseudochirops cupreus | reverse complement strand
TCTTAGCCAATCTGACTGGTGAGATGGGGCACCTCAGGAGTTGTTTTGATTTGCATTTCTCGAATCAATTGTGATTTAGAGCATTTTTTCATATGCTTATAGATAACTTTAATTTCTACCTCTGAGAATTGCCTGTTCATGTCCTTTGACCATTTATCAATTGGGGAATGACTTGTATTCTTATAGATTTTACTTAATTCCCTGTATATTTTAGAAATGAGGCCTTTATCAGATAACTGGCTATAGAAATTCTTTCCCAATTTCCCACTTCCCTCTTACTCTTGGTTATATTGGCTTTGTTTGTACAGAAACTTTTCTATTTAATGTAATCAAGATTACCCATATTGCATTTTATAATGATCTCCAACTCTTCTTTGGTCATAAAGTCTTCCCTACTCCATAAATCTGACAGGTAAACTATTCCTTGCTTTCCCAGATTACTTACAGTATCAGCCTTTATATCTAGATTGTGCACCCATTTAGACTTGACTTTGGTGTACGGTCTATGCCCAGTTTTTGCCATGCTATATTCCAATTTTCCCAGCAGTTTTTGTCAAATAGTGAGTTCTTATCCCAAAAACTGGAGTCTTTGGGCTTATCAAATAATATATTACCATAATCGACTACTGAGTCTTTTGTACCCAGTCTATTCCATTGATTCACTACTCTATTCCTTAGCCAGTACCAAGCAGTTTTGATGACTGCTGCTTTATAATACAGATTAAAATCTGGTACAACTAGGCCACCTTCCCTAGCATTTCTTTTCATTAATTGCCTTGCATATCATAATTCATTAACAAGAAGTTAAATGTACAAGTCAAATCTCAATAAATTCTGATTTAGGATATAGCCCAAATTACTCTTCCATTTGGTATTGTGCTAAATCACAGATCACTTAAAACGTATGAGCCATCAGCTAAGTGCATAGAATGTTTTATTTTGTTTACATATTTTTTTGGTACAGGATTATTGCTTATAATAGGATTTGACCTATAGAATCAGAAAACCATAGACATCGAAGGTATCCTGGTTCAAGACTTCTCAGGCTATCGGTAAGGAAACTGAGGTCTATGGGGTCACAGAGCTATTTTAGAACTGAAGGGGTCATAGAGATCAATTAATCTAACACTCTCATTTTATAGATGAAGATATTGAGATCCAGAGTGGTTGTGACATATCCATGGTCATACAGTTATAAGTAACTAAGGTGGGATTTAAATCTAGTTTTTCTGACTCCAAGTCAGGTACTCCAATCCACTGCCTAGCGTTGGTTTAAATGACTTGCCCAATGTCTAAAGTTAGTTAATGATGCTATTCAATTGTTAACTCTTCTCTTTAAACAAAAAAATCCTCAACTATCATGTAAACATTCTCTCTAACACCCACATACTTCTCAGTAAGTAAAGCATTTGTCTGTCCCCAAATGATATGTCATTTTAAAAAAGTAGCCAGACATTTCTGAACCCTTTTGAAATCCAACATAAAGGATTATTGATTTTGCCTTATTGTAAATATGCAAGGTATTTCAGAGCCTTGAGAAGATTCTAGTTTGCAGATGTGGTGTAATGCTGTGGGACCCCTAAATACATCAAGTTTTGAACCAGGTTCCATTTAATCCTGCTGTCCTTTTCTTTTTTTTCCTACCAAAGACCTCTTTCACTACAGAAGGTTAACAGAATAAACTCATGTGAGTGACAGGAGTTATCCTCATTGGGTACAGGATCATCTCACCATTAAATGTGACCCAGCATCATCAACAACACTTGATATATGTGCAGTAGTTACGAAGGCTAAACTCTTGATCAATATGTCAGATTTCAAAAGCGATTGCAACCAAATAGACACAGGATGATGAGGTGACTGGATTCACAAAGGCAATGGAAGGACACATCAGGGCTGCTTCTAATTTGCATGTCAAAGAATGAAAGCCAGAAGGCTAGAACTAAGTATACCGTTGGTTCTGCTTCATCCAGTTCATTTAAAAAGTTAAAAACTCAAAGCAAAATAAGATAATATTTTTAAGAGGGAAGAAAAAGTAGAACAAATAGGATACACACCTACACTTTTGTGAACCCACTAGACTCTCTTAAACTGCACCATAAAAATCCATTAACATGATAATGCCCATTAATCCAACCAAACACAACTCATTTGTCATCTCTCTGTGGCAACCCATCTGTGCGCTTGTTGAGGGAAGAGATTCTGTGTTTTCCTCTGTCTAGGGATTTGCTTCAGAAGAAGGCCTGATTTTTATAATTCTTAGGTAGGAAAAAGCTCATTTTCCCCATCTTTTGAAACGCCTACTTATTTTTCACCTTTTTATGATCTCACGTCCATCTCCAGCAAAAGCCATGCGAAGAAGAATTGCTAAAATTGAAATAAAAATATCTCATTAAAATAATTATGCCAAAACCTGGTTTGGGGAGTTTTTATATTAAGTTTTGATGTTACCTGTTATTACTCAGATATTTAACTTGTAGAGGCGTTCTTGTCCACAGATGGGAAAAACACTTTTTATATTAATGTATCATTCCCTGAAGGGATTATTAGCAAGAACATCAGGAATAATAATAATGAAAACTGAGACATGTATAGCATCTTAATTTGCAAAGCACTTTATGTAGATTTTCTCATTTGGGCCTTGCATCAATTATGTGAAATGGCTAATGCTGACAGTATTGTCCCCATTTTACAGATGAGGAAATTAAAATTCTTAGAAATTAATTAATTTATTCAGGCTCACTTATTTAGTAGTGAAAGCAGAATTTGAACCCAGTCCTTTTTGTATCTAAGCACCATGCTCTATCCACTATGCCATACTGGCTATTTTACTACGATTATGTTTGTTTTTATTTGGATATAAATGGATAAAAACTATAAATGGTCATATTTCACAAAGGAACTATCTTTAAGGAAAAAATGGTGACTGACTTCTAGCACTGAAAATTTTAATTTCTTTCTATTGTTATTACAAATACACTGGGCTTTTTTCTGTCTTACTGCATAGATTATACCTTTATAAAAGATGCTGAAACTGTCTCTAAAAAATAAAGGGACTTTAAGGAAAATTATAGATAAATGGCAACCAAACAAGAATGTCTTTCTCTGATCTAAATCTATTTAAATCCAAGAAGGTACCGTCAATAGACAGTATCTCAAATGTTATGAAGCCCAAATCACCCTCCATTTACGTGAATAAAATCAGTCATTTGTCCTTATGACTGGCCAACTCTGAACTTACTACTCTTTAATTGGTTATGCAGGATGCAATACAGATAAAACTAAGGTTTAACTCATGTTTAAGGTTAACACTCAAACCCTCCTTTCTGTGAGTCTACCCAACATTCAACAATGAATGTGATTGAGTTTCCCTAATATATTTATTTTTAAAATTAAATTGATTAGTCAGTTCATTCCAAATCATTTTCCTGTCAAGAAGGTTGGCAATACATATTCATAATGGTGGAAGGCTTTAGTTGTTTTAATTTTCCTTAATTGATATGAAACTCAGCTGAATAGAAAAGATTCTCAGACTAAAAAAGCATCTTTAAAAAGGAGAAAACATTGATGTGTATTGTATGTGCTAAAAGCAACTAATTACTAAAGACAAATGAGAATTGGAAAAAAAAATGTTCCCCTCCTAATATACATTCAAGGGAGAATTGCACAGTGGATTGAGTGCTGGGTCTGGAGTCAGAAAGACTCTCATCCTCCTGAGTTCAAATCTGGCCTCAGAAACATACTAGTTCTGTGAACTTGGGCAAGTCACTTAACCCTGTTTTCCTCAGTTTCCTCATCTGTAAAATGATCTAAAGAAGGAAATGCCAAACCACTTCAATATTTTTGCTAAGAAAACCCCAAATGGGATCACAGAGAGTCAGACACAACGATGAAATGACTGAACAACTGAAAATTACTTGAATGGTGTCCTCAATGGTAAGATGCTACTAAGCATTCTTTACTACCTGTTCATCATGCCTGAGAAATGAAATAGAGTTAATAAGCTTACATGGCAAAGTAAAGTACCACTATTTAGCTTTCTGGTGGTTGCTTCTCCTCCCACCCTCCATGAAACACATCAAAATCTGTATATGGCACACTTCCACATAGAAACACTCATGTAAATCAAGCATGAAGAAAGCAAGAAAGAATGTAGCTAGCTGTATTTTGGTCTTTAGACTAAATAGTCCATATTTCACCCTCAAATGTGCATGCATTCACAAAATGCCTACAAAATCTGATAGAAGGTGTGCAAACAGATCCAGAGCAGGGTGAAGAAAACAAGCCTAGTGTATGATTCAGAAAAAGTTGTTCTGAATACAATAGTCATCAAAAAAATTCTTCAGGAATAAATGTACTCATTTATTCAACTACACTGTGACCATGGTGACATTTTCTGAAGAAAAATTTCTGGAAGATCTTAACATCATTTTTTCTTTCTTTAAATATCTCATAACTAAGGGAAACTTAAGACTAGCTGGGTAATATCCTTATATAAGTTGCTTCCCTCTCCACCCTCCCCCCCAGTAGATATGGTGAAGTAACATGAAATGTCATTGAAATCATTTATACATAAAGGCAGTTGTGCTCTAGCAGAGGTCAGGGTATGATTTGAGACTGAGTATGCCAGGGCACAACTTTAGTTACACCAAAGTGAACACAGTGCATTTGCTAGGATATGCAATGGTGCAGTCAACGAAAATAAATGTACTTGCTGCACTCAATTAAGCCTCACATTGTACATGTGTGTTTATTCAATTGTGTGACGATGTGGTGATTGAAACACACACACTTGGTGCATTTGTCTCAATCTGTAGTGGATTTATTTAAATGTCCAATCAATCATGGGGCTCAGGCTTTCCATTTTTTCTTTCCTCCATTTATTTGCAGAGAATATTAAAACAGAATATCACATTGATGTTGTCACTTCTCTAAGAACTCAAATGTACACTTAAAAAAAGAAATCTAAAATTTTGAATTCTTTGCGAGGGAGCTATCCATACAATGTATTCACACATACAGCTGCTGAATGAAGTGTCAAAGTTCAGTCTTTGTATTTGAAAGTAGGACATCTGCAGTCAGATCTTATTTATGGTTGTTATTGATGATCAGTTTATAAGTAATTATTAACAAAGAGGTAAAGACATCTTTGGGATGATATGTTTAAAGTGAGGAAGGTTTCTGCTCAAAATCTACCTCCAGAATTTACTACCCATGCAAACTTGGAAAAGTCTTTTACCATCTATTTTCCTGAAACATCTCACCAGCCTAGTGCATTCCTACTAAGCAACAGAAGAGTTGCAAGTTCTATTGTGGGAGAGAAATTTTACACACTGGTAATTTTCCATGTTGACAAAATCACGAATCCTTCCTGGATTTTGTTATTAACCAAGACAAAAATGAAATGTATCTTCTAATAATGTGCTGACGATCATCATTTAGGTGGTTTATTCTATGGTTTCTTTGCATACCAAGTTCAAGTTATCTTGCATAGCAAGTCAGATATACATAGTTCTGACACCTAGAAACTTGTCATTGAACACAACTACACTATGTAAAGGCTGAAGAAAGGGACTCATCCTATTAGTATAAACTTTTGTGGAACTGGATATGCCCTTATGACACATTGGAGCCTTTCTCCCTTAAACCCATATACTAAGTGAGCTTTGACATACTGATGGGATAGTATTAGAAAATTATTTTTGCAAGTGAGAATATGTCAAAGATTTGTAATTTCCCAAATGGAAAACCAGTACTTTGGGAAATTCCTTCATCAAGGAAGACTGAAACCCCCATGTGAATTAGCTAATAAATCCAAAGAAGCTGAATTAATGGAGAAGCTAAGTGATTTGCTCAGGGTCAGATGTTTAGAGGCAGAATTGGAATCCAGCTTTTCCCGAATCCAAATACAACTCTCACTTATGCCTCACTGCCTCTGGGTAAAATGATTCTGGTTCTTACATTAACTAGCCCTGTGACTTTGTATATATAATGTCACCTATCTGGGCCTCAGTTTCTTCTTTTGTAAATAAATAAATGAATTAATAAATGACAGCTTTATAGATGATCACAAAAGTCTTAGTGCAGTTTTAAGCATTAGTGTTGTTGTTGTCTCGCAGCTACCATGTAGAATAGCAACTGCAGGGATCTTTATCCATATCATGCACATGAGACTCAGGGAGGATGACTTAGCCATATTTTCACAGCTATTATTAAAAGCATATTGTGTTCCCAGACCTTTGTGCCTCAAGCCTAGCACTATCCACTAAGTCATGGGACATATTTTATATTTGAATATGGCTTATACATATAAAAAATAATAATCATAGAAAAATTGGACACAAAGTTTATACATGGGTACAATGTAAGCGTTACTAGATTATAACACCTTACATTTCTTTAAGATCAAGGGTTGACCATATACTAAGATAAGGTCAAAACAGGTACATGATTTAGATATATAAAGAGGTATACCATAAGCAAATTAGGAGAGCAAGGAATAGTTTACCTGTCAGATCTCTGGGGAAGGGAAGAATTTGTGACCAACCAAGAGATAGAGAACATTATTTGATTGTATTAAATTAAAAATGTTTTGTACAAGCAAAACCAATGCAACCAAGATTAGAAGGAAAGCAGAAAGTTGGGAAATAATTTTTACAGCCAGTGTATCTAATAAAAGGCCATGTTTCTAAAATATACAGAGAACCGAGTCAAATTTATAAAAATACAAGTCATTCTCCAATTGATAAATGGCCAAATGATACAAACAGACAGTTCTCAGATGAAGAAATTAAAGCTATCTATAATCATATAAAATGCTCTGAGTCACTATTTATTAGAAAAATGCAACTTAAAACAACTCTGAGGTATCACGTCATACCTATCAGGTTGGTTAATATGAGAGAAAAGGAAAATGATAAATATTGGAGAAAATGTGGGAAAATTTAAACACTAATGCATTGTTGGTGAAGTTGTGAACTGATTCAACCATTTTGGAGAACAATTTGGAACTATGCTCAAAGATTCTTTGATGCATCAAGGATCTTGACTTGACAAGGACACATTTTGGGGGGGGGATTTTAGACATTAATTTGGTAATCAGAATTTCAGTTAATGACATTTGTGGGAGACTTTAAATTATTAAAATAATATAACTGAAGGTAAAGTTGCTCCAATTATATAAGAATTCATTTGGAAGAGAGATAGAGAGATTGGAGACTATGGGTGTGGAATGTTACATACATTGTTACACTCTGTTCTCTGACTTGGGTAGTGTTGCTTACCTGTTTCTTTGTTACAATGGAGTTTTCCACTGGGCAGTGTGATATGTGTCTAATAGGTATCTGTAACATAGTCGGTGCTTAATAAGTGTTGATTGTTTGGTTGATTTTATCTAACTGGATGGGCTGCTCATTTAATTGCTAGTTGTAATTCAGATAACATTTATGTTTAATCCACTATATTTTAAGGTTTTCTTTACCAGGTCAGTTGCCTAAGAGTGAATCTCAATAAGAAGGTCTTGTTAAATGCTTTCAAGACTCGTTTCACTTGACACTGTGTCACCTACAAGCAGAAACATCTGGAGATAGATAAGGGATTACTTTTCCATTTGCTATCTGTATAGGACATCCTTCATGGAACTGGAGAACACTTTATGTGAGCATATGTCTCTATGTTTTATGGCTCACTTGATGCTAATACTCAGTGGATCACTGAATAAACTTATGTCCATGGTCACAGCTGTTATAGAATTCTCTATCATTTTAACATATGTGTGTGAAACCCCATAGTTGAGGAGGGCCTTTTGTATTATGCTTTGTTCTGCAAGTCAACTGCTTCTTTAGAAAACAATTAATATATGATTGACAAAATGAGTAATATATTCTTAACACTTACTTTGTGCTGAAAATAATGTAGAAAAACATTTTTGAAGTCTTGTTGCTATTGTTTTTGTTAGTTCTTTCAGTTGCGTCTGACTCTTTTCTGGCAAAGATACTGGAGTACTTTTCCATTTCCTTCTCCAGCTCATTTCACAAATGAGGAAACTGAGACAAACCAGTTAAGTGACTTGCCCAGGGTAACATGGCTAGTAAGTGTCTGGGGCCAGATTTGTACTCAGGAAGAAGAATATTCCTAACTTCAGGCCTTGCACTCTAATCACTGCAACATTTGGTTACCCCGCTTTGAAATCTAATTATTCCTTGTCATGTTTTCATGGTTTCAGAATATTATTACATAGGTTGATAGCTACTGATATCTCTCTGTTTGACAAGATTATGTGTTTCATGGTGAGGTGATTTCTAGGTTTTGTTCGCCTGCTTGTTGTGGTAACTTTTGTATATTTATCAATATTTACTTTCCAAAAATTAACTGTATGCTTTAAATGATTGAGGTAAACCTTTAGAATTTGATGGAGAAAATTCTTCTTATTTTTATCTTGTCTTTTGATTTTGTGTTGGTTTTGGTCTCTTCTCTTAATGGTTAACAATGTGACCATAGAGGGAAAATTTATTCTGAAATCACTCTTATTTTAATCTGTTATTTTCTTTCTGTTTATAAAAAACATATTCACATTTTATGATGTACTCATCATATCCAGTAACAAACTTTTCTGGAAATAATAGGCTATCAGAAATAATATTTCCAATATATCCCACCTGTGGTCTTCTAAGGAGGGGAGATACAAGTTAAAACCTCAAGGTTATTTTGATTTGGCTTTCTCTTCTTCCACATGACTGTCAAATTGTTTGTAATTCTTCTTTTGAGAACAGATTGTGTTTATATCTCATGTGTCTATTGGTCTATTAAGTAATGGCTTTTGGTGATCTTTATCATATCTCTTCTTGTAGCCACACTTGTGTTTTTATAATTGTGCAACATTCAGTTTTTATTTTTTTGTGGTTTTTCTTTCCATTTAAATTGTTTTAGTTTTGTGTAGGTGTTTTCTTGGCTCTGTTTACTTCATTTTACTTTAGATCACACAGTCTTCCCATGTATGTTATTCGTGTACCAGTGTTTGGCCAATCCATAATCCATGGACATCTACTTAGTTTCTAATTCTTTGTTATCACAAAAGGTGCTATTATAAATATTTGCCATATATGGGGACTTTCTTATCATGGCCTCTCTCCAATTATTTTTTTCCAAACTGGTTACACTGATTTACAGATCCACTAGCACCTCACCAATATCTACTAATCTCATCTTAGCTTTGCTGATTTTTTATGTATGAGTTGAAAACCTCAAAGTTGTCTTGATTTGGCTTTTTCTTCTTAGTAATGATTCAGAGCATTATTCCATGTTACTATTAAATTATTTGTATTTCTTCTTTTGAAAACAGTTTTTATTTTCATGTCCTTTGCTATCTATTGAGAAATGGCTTTTGATTATATCTATCTAGCCATACTTCTATCTATCTATCTATCTATCTATCTATCTATCTATCTATCTATCTATCTATATGTTTATCATCTATATGATCTAGGAAGCCAACCCTAATATGATAAATATAATTTTAATTTCTTCCCCATTCACTAACTTTCCTTCTTACTCTAGATGAATTTATTTTGTTTTGGCAGAATTATTTCAGTTTTATGTAATCAAAGCTCTCTTTAATGTCTATGATATGCTTCTAAACCTTATTTGGTTAAGCATTCACCTCCCATCAACAGCTGGGAAAAGCATATCATCTGCTTTGTCATAAGCAAAGGGGATAGTTTGATCTCCTCTTTGCTTATCTATGTCTTTTTCTTTTTTCTCTTGTCTCATTACTATCACTAGCATTTTTAGAACTATATCAAATAAAGGGAGAGAGAATAGTCCTCATTTCTTTATTCCTATATTTATTGAGAACACTTCTGATGTATCCCTTTGCATATAATACAAATTTTTGTTTGGAGATCTATGCTTTTTGTAAATTTTTTAAAGATCCCTTTATGCTTATACAATGTAGGGGTTTTCATCATAAATTAGTGTCTTATTTTAATTTTCTGTATCTATCAAGATAAATGTGGTTTGAATGTATTTATTTTTAATATGATTAATTATGTTCACTGCTTTTCCTAATATTGAACCATCCTTGCATTCTTGGTCTAAATCTAACTTGATCATGATGAAAGATATATTGGATGAACTGCTGTAGTCTGATGGGAATTTAAAAAATTTTGGAGCAATGTTCCCTAATACTGTCTATGGTTCTCCTTCTATGCTTTATCCTTGCTTGGCTTAAGTATTTTAACTAGATGTATCTCACCAAAGGAGGCTGGTAAATTGTTGCCTTTTCTAAATTTTAAAGAATGTTTCTAGTATGGCTTTTAATCGTCCTTTATGTTAGGTGAAATTCTCCTTTGGTTTCATTAGGACCAGGAGATTTTTTTTTCCCTTTGACAATTTCTTTATATCTAATTCTAATTCCTTTATTAAGATTGTATTATTTAAAATTTCTATTTGATCTTCTCTTAGTTTGGGTATTTTGTGTTTTGAAAGTATTCCTCTATTTCTTGTGCTTTCAGTTTTGATAGTTTATTACTGTGCATACTTGGTTTTGATCATTCTTTTTACAGATTTTTTTTTGGGGGGGGGATTATTTCACCTTATTCATTTGCAATTGTGTTGATTTTCTCCTCTCTTCTTAACAAGATTATCTAAATGTGGATTAATTTTGTAAGTCTTTTTAAAAAACCCTCCAGGAATCAATTGTCTTATTTTGTTTGTCACTTCTATATATTTTTTTGTTTCCAGTTTATCTATTTATCTTCTAATTTTCAATATCTCCTATTTTGTGCTTATTTTCATATCGTTGTTTTGTTGGCTTCATAATTTTAACATGCACATTCAGTTCACAATCCTTTCTTCAACTTTGTTAATGTATATTTTTATGAATGCAATTTTACCCTCTGAGAATTGCATTAGGTCCATCCCAGAAAATTTAGATTATTATTTTTGCCATTATGATCTTCTTACATATAATAATTATTTCTTTTATTAGTTCATTGACTCATTATTATTATTATTTAACAAGAACAAAATAATAATAGCTATCATTTATATAGAACTTACCATATATCAAGAGCTGTGCTAGACAGTTTATAATTATTATCTTATCAGATCCTCACCACAACTCTAGGAGGTAGGTGACATTATTAACCTTATCTTGCTGATGAAGAAACTGAATCCAAAAGTGGTTGAATACCTTGCCTGGGTCACATAACTATTGAGTGTCTGAAGCTGTATTTGAGCTCTGGTCTTCATGACTCTAGGCTCAGTGCTGACTCCACTGCCCCACTTAGCTTATTTTATTATTAATCTCAATTTTGATCTGTGTCTTTTGGTTGAGTTTTATGAAATAATCATTATTTTTATTGATAATAGTATATATATATTTCTACATATTACCTGTATTTGTTGTACCTACATGATTAAGATTTGTAAAAGTTCAATGTGGTGATATATATGCATGTACATGCATGTATATATGTATCTATATGTATGTGTACATATGTATATGTATATATATTGACATATTGATATAGTATAGCAGCAACCACACCAGCATACCTGGAATGGCTACTAGCACAGGCTCTTAGATCTGCTTTACTAGGAAAGATAGCTGTTTAAGGGGTCAACAATCTTTTCTAATTACACTCATTAGATCAGGGGAAAAATCAGCACCCTGAACTTCAGAGAAAATCCAAACAAAGAAAATAAAGAATATACAAGCAGAGAAATAAAGACCAACAGACAGGACTTCAAACTGTCTGAGAAATTAGCACAGATCAACAGACAGATTCAACTGTCTGACAAAGGCAATACATACACAGTTACCAGAGACAGAAGCACCAGCATCTGGTTTTTTCAAAGCAAGGGACGGGGCAGGGGAGGGGAGGGGTGTTCTTTAATGGCTACCCAGAGTCTCATCTGGTCAAATCACAAGAACACTCTTCCAATTAGTGAGCCCCAAAACAAAATGCTAACCACAGTATAGATACCCTTTTTAGAGCCAGAGGGTATCACAACTCTCTTGACTCAGTGCCTAATTAGAACTTAGCAAAAGTTGTGAAAGTCTTCCTACAAGCAAGCCTTCCCTAAAAAAGCTTCCCTTAACAAGCTCCACATGAGGCCTATTTATGAGTGAGGAAGATCTTATATCCTATTAGCATTACATATAGATATGTAAATATAGATAGGTATAGATATGTGTGTATGTATGTATGTATGCATGTATGTATATATGTATTGTGTATGTATAATCAGTGATAAAGCCAGCAGGTAGAAATGAAGAGAGAGAGCATTCCAGGTTTGAAGGACAGCCAAAGAAAATGCCTAGAGCCAATAGATGGATTGTCTTGTTTGCAGAAGAGTAAGGAATCTAAAGTTACTCAATCGATGACTATGTGGTTGGGAGTAGGATAGAAGAAGACTGGAAAGGTAGGAGGGACTAAGTTATGAAGGCTTTGAATGACAAGCAGGAGATTATGTATTTGATCTTGAAGACAATAGGGATTCACTGAAATTTATTGAGTAGTGAGATGAAACTATTGGAATTGTGCTTTAGGACAATCACTTCATTGGTTGAGTTGAGGATGGATTGGAGCTGGGAGATACCTGAGGCAGGCTGACTATTACAGTAGTCCAGGCATGAGGTGATAAGGGCCTGTACCAGAATTGTGGCAGAATTAGAGGAGAGAAGAGATGCTGCAAAGGTAAAATTACAAAATTTCACAACAAATTGGGTATGGAAATTAAAAGATGGCGAGGAATCAAGGAATGACTCCTAGGTTGCAAGCCTGATACACCAAAAAGATGATGTTGCCTTTATAGTAATAGCAAAGGTAGGAATTGGGGGAAGGAGAATGAGGTTGGTTTTGGATTTATTTAGTTTAAGGCATCTATTGGACATCTAGTTGAAGACACCTGAAAGGCAGTGTAATGCCATGCACCATCAGATTCCCAAAAGAATGCTACTGTGAACAGCTTTTAGAGTTCAGATTACAAAATATAGTGAACACTCTGTTTATTCCATTACAAATCAGGACAAACATTCAAAACATTATAATATTCACAACATTACATCTTATCACAGAAAATGGCCACACAGTTTTTACTACAGTGGCAACAATATTTAGAACAAGGCTTATCACAGAAAATGGCCACACAGTTTTCACTACAGTGGCCACAATATTCAGAACAAGGAACAATAGAATCAAACTTCCACTCATGGGGCAACTCAACCATTAACAAGAAACAACAGAATACTCAAACTTCCACTCATGGGGCAATTTAATCATTAGTCATTCAATCAGTTCACAATAGAATAATCAAACTTCCACTCATGAGGCAACTCAATCATTAACAAGAAACAATAGAATACTCAAACTTCCACTCATGGGGCAACCATTAAGTTAATCAGTCACTAATCTAGATTTACAATTACTAAATATCTTGATCACAAATACAGTCATTAGAAAACCACACAAACCGTCCACCCCTTGGTGTCCAAAAAACCTCAGTTTCATCCAAGGGGAGGCCTTTTCTTCATCTTGACTCTGGGTGGTCTCTCTGATTCCCTGGATCCCCTTCCAAGGTCCCAGCTCCCTCCTGAATCCACCAAACAGTCACCTGGATTCAGAAGTAGACAGCTGTAACGCCATGCACCAGCAGATTCCCAAAGGAATGCTACTGTGAACAGCTTTTAGAGTTCAGATTACAAAACAGAGT
>JAQQSU010005740.1:0-13716 GCA_028627135.1 Pseudochirops cupreus | reverse complement strand
TGACCGGCCCAGTGGCATCCAGTGGCAAAGGTGGGACTTGAACCTGGGACTTCTGGCTCAAAATCAATTGCTCTTTCTGCCATATAATGCTGAGTCTGGGGTTCCATGAGACTTCATCAGCATAATCCACCTCCTCAAAGAGCTCCTGGCTCTTGCTGCCAATTGCCTTGTATGGAAGCATATAGCCTTGAGACTTCAGTTTGAGTATAAAAATCAAGAATTAATATAATAACAGTGTCCTGATCTAAAGTCCTTAGTCTCCCTCAGATTAAGATCTTTTTAGGCAATGTACAAGTACAACTTGTAGCCAATTCATTTGAAGGTGTTTGTGGTTGCTAAACTAAGAGTAAGAATCTCTTCTTGATAACCCAATGTAGAGAGAGATGGTCCTTTTGTTCATAGATGATCAGATTGAAAGAGGAAGTAGATAGGGGGAAGGTAAAGGTGAAAAACATGCTGCTTAGTTGATCAGTCATGTCTGACTCTTCATGACCCATGGACCAACTGTCCATGGGATTTTCTTGGCAAAGATACTGGAGTGATTTGCCATTTCCTTCTCCAGAAGGATCACTTTGTCAGGCAGTTAGAGGTTAAGACATTTGCCCAGGGTCAGATAGCTAGGAAGTGTCTGAGACTGGATTTGAACTCAGCTCTTCTTGACTCTAGACCTAGAACTCTTCCCATTGAAGCACCAGTTGCCAACATTAAAGTGCTGACATTAAAGTTCATCATTGTTTTTCAGTCACGTCTGTCTCTAATGACCCCATTTGAGGTTTTCTTGGCAAAGATGTTGGAGTGATTTTCCATTTCCTTCTCCAGATCATTTTGCAGATGAGGAAACAGGCAAACAGGGTTAAATGGCTTGCCTGGGGGTCACGCAGCTAGTAAGTGCCTGAGGCCACATTTGAACTCATAAAGATGTGTCTTCTGATTCCAGGCCCAGGATTATATTCACTGCACCATCTAGCTGCCCTCATAACGGTTTAGTAATTAATTCTTAATACTTTGGAACTAAAATAATGTTCTTTGGTTTTTACGACTGCTATGAAACTTCAACTTTTATAACTACTATAAAGCATAAGTTAGACATTTTTTGAGGAGGGAGTCTTTTCTGATTTAGCAGGAGGAACTCCTCCAGTCAGACCCTCTCTGTGAGCAGATACTTGTGCATTTTATAAATCATGTATCTCTAACAGATTGGGCTAAAATGCAAAAGTAGATTTTTTTTTTCTTCCACGTCAGCTTCACTCTGGTTGTCTAATTCCTAGCGGGTTCCCTCATTAAACTTCTCTTTATCTGTTTCTTCAGTCCTCCACTCAAGCTCACGCACTTTGGTGAGGCTCTCTCTACTGGACTTTATTCCATCCCGGACGGAGACATTCTCCACTCTCAATTCAAATGCCCTCATTGTAACCTTTCTGACTGAGACCTGACCCAAGCCTTGCCATTCTCTACCTCTGATAAATCTGTACTCCTGCAGAATCACAGCTACCCGAGGCCCTGCCTTCCCAGCCTCGGCCAACAACCCCCAAAGACCCTGCCTTGCTAAATATAAATTCTGGACACTTGTCACTTCACTTCCTCCCTCACTTAATGATTCTCTGTTTTATTAGTTTATTGTTCAACTGTTCTGTTGGTATTTGCAAAGATTTTTACTGTAATAGTTTATGAATTTCATTAATTAGTGTCATAAACAAGTTAATATTAAAAACAAATACATTTTACAATGGCATTACTGAAATCACTCCTCTAAAATCCTCTTCTGATGCCTCTGCAAGTTGGCACGCTGAAGCCCTCCTCACTCTCGAGTCCCAACCCAATAACCAGGAAGGATGGAAAGGCAATTTTTTTGAAGTTTAATTCTATTTACTGGCTGTTTCCATAGTTAAATATTTATTTACCTGAAAGCTTCTTGTTAAAGACCAAGGGTCAAGTGGTGGAGGTATCTTCCCCTGGTACAGGCAGTTAGGGGGTGAAATAAGGAAGAAAATAGAGAGTTCTAAGGCCAGGAACCCCTTTCCTAGCAAGTCTTTGGTAAAAGCATCAGGAATGAATTGCTGAGATTGAGGCAGGTGCAGCCCCTGGCCTAGGGGTCTCTGGACCTATGGGAGGCCACAGGGGAGAAGAGCCAGACTCTTCTTTCCCCAGAAAGTCGCTGCCCCAAGATCCAGGCCACGAGAATTTCTGGCCCCTGAAGACAGGCAGCTCCTAGTAGCTTAAGAGAAGCATTTTTGGGTAGAGAAAACATGTCTAGGACCTTACACTCATGTAATTTTAAATGTTAATTCACTGCTTTTCTCCTTTACTGGAACATTTATTTGATTCTATTATTTTTAATTGTTTTTTCCTGGCATGACAATATCCAAAATACAGTAGAAGAAAAATTTCATTGCCTCTATTTCTTTTCTCTCCAATATTCTTCATTTCATTTCATGGTTATTATTAAAAAATAATTTTGTCATATTGAGGAGGGGAGATGTTAAAAATTATACCTTATGGGGGTCGAAAGAGACAATTAATATGTAGAAGAGTGTTTTCTGATGCCGGCTTAGACGTGCCACATTCTCATTTGCTAATATAGAAAAGTCATAGTAATAAAATAGAGGCTTACTGATTTAGACTAGAGCTATGAGGAAATATCCAGATATCTTCTAACCCAATGATAACAAATTCAAATAAAAATGGGGGCTATTAAAACATATGTAAGGGTTTCCTGTGGGCCAAATATTGACTTAGTTTCAAAATATAATATTATCTATGTTTTATTGTAATTTTATTTTTTTATTATTTACCAATTATATTTTTTGTCTGATTCAGACCCTGCTTGGGAGTGTTGTGGGTTCTAAGTGACCCAAAAGTCACACTTTTGACACTTCTGATCCAGTTTGTCAAAGCAAATAAATGGGGTCACTCAGTATTTCATTTAGATTTCAAATCTATCAGAGACATAAATTTATTAATTCATCAAGTAGTTATTTGAAGGACAGTTGCCTACTAAGTAAGTGTCTTCCCTACCAGTCAAGAGGCCTAGTTTTACAAAGGAAGACTAGTATTTTATGCCCTTTCAAGGGATTTCCAAACAATTCTAAGCAATTACTTCGACTCAAGAATAAAATGTTTATCTGACAAAAATGGAAGACAAGTTGCAAGTCGTGAAAAAATAATAATATATAACCTCAAGGACTACAGGATGTATGGCAAATCATAGTCAGCCTATATAGCCAATTCTGAGAAAAGGCCTAATTTTTTCTGGTAATATTCCAAAGATTGTCGGTAATTCCTCATTATCTTACAGCATGTGCTGATTTTGGCACGTAGGCACTTAATCTTAGTAAACAACTCAGTTTCATTTTAGAAGCTTAGTTAATTCAATTAAGCATTAAGTCCTTTCTTATGTTTAAATGTTAGGTTTAAGATTTATGTTTAAAACTCTAATATACTACTTTTAACCCAACCATTTCATTTTACAAGTGTGGAAGCTGAGGCTTTGGATTAGGTAGACAAAGTTATAGGCTGACAATATAGTCAAGGCTTTTCACATACATACTATTTCTCAGAGCTTATTCAAATAATCAACAATGGATGAATTATGTCAATGGGGAATTCCACCCAGGTACTTGCCAACCACCTCCTCTCCTCGCCCCCCCCACACTATTGACCAAGGCTTATCATTAGTTTAGTTGGTTAGCTGATAAGCACTGCCCAATTAAGGCTATTACACAAGGATAGATTAAACGGGTCGACAAGGGGGTAAATCAGCCTTGGCTTTTTATAGCAATAGTTGGACACTACCACGCCTCAAGGAAGAGAACAAAACTAAAATCCGAAAGGTCCCATCGATCCAGAGAAAGTGGCAAACCTCCAAAGGCGGCCACAGGGGAATCCAGTTTGGACATGAAAAAATCGTGTGGTCGGCCTGATCCTCCTCCCCTAGAGATGGCCGCCTCTTGAGCATGTGATTTGGTAATGCTGCTCTCTCCACTTTTTCTTCCTGCCTGTCTTATCTTCAATCCTCTCTGTCGATTCATCATCCACGTCGCCCCATGTAACTGTGGTTACATGTAACCCAACCTGGACCCTCTTCACGTCTCACTTCATACAAAAGACTCAAAGCTAGGAGTCAGAGAACTTGTTTTACTTTTTAATATTTTGATAACTGTTTCAATATGAATGGTTTCCTTTGTAACCCTATAGATTTTGTTTTATGTGTTTAAAAACATTTATTCTGAGAAAAATACATAGATGGCTTCCCTGGACTTTCAAAGGGGTCCATAACACTCAAAAAGGTTAAGAACCCTGTTGTATACCATCACTTCATCGTTGACTTCATCAGCTCCTCTGAATGTAATTATCTTTTTGCTAATGTCTCTCAGATCCAGTCCTAGTTTCTCTTCAGATCTCCAATTCCATGTCACCAACAGCTTATTAGACATTTTAAAATGAACATCCCATAAATGTCTCCAACTCAACATGTCTAAAATGTAACTTATCTTTCCCCCCAACCTCAACCCTCTTCTGAACTTCCCTATTACTGTTGAGGGTACCACCATCCATCCTTGACTCTTCACTCTTACTCTTCCCATACATCTTATAGTTTCTATCTCTCCAACAGCTTTTTATGTGTTCCTCTCTCTCTACCCACACAGATGCCTCTCTGTATCTTTCATCAGTTCTTACTTGAACTATTACAAAATCCTCCTAACTTGCTTCAAATCTATCCTCACTCCAGTTCACCCTCCATTTGGCTGTCAAAATTATTTTCCTAACGCATCAAGTCTCATCATGTCATCACCATAATAACTCAAGGTCTCCCTATAACCTCTAGGATCAAATACAAGCTCTTATTAGGCATTTAAAGCCTGTCAGAAACTGGCTTCTTCAATTTAAGAGGGAAAGGAATACTTTAACCTGTCATATCTATAGAGGAAGGAAGAATTTACAACCAAATAAGAGAGAGAATATCATGAAATCCAAAATGGATATAATTTTGATTACATTAAATTTAAAAGGTTTTGTATGAACAAAACCAATGCAACCAAAATTAGAAGGGAAGCAGAAAGCTGAGAAACAATTTTCACAGCCAGTGTCTCCGATAAAGACCTCATTCTTAAAATATATAGAGAACTGAGTCAAATTTACAGGAACACCAGTCATTTCCCAATTGATAAATGGTCAAAAGATATGAATAGGCAGTTTTCAGATGAAGAAATTAAAGCTATCTATAGTCATATGAAAAAATCACTATTGATTAGGCTGCAGGGGTGGGGAGCCTGCAGCCTCAAGGCCACAATGTGACCTTCTAGGTCCTTGGGTGCAGACTTTTGACTGAGTCCAAGTTTTACAGAACAAATCCTTTTATTGAAGGGATGAAATCAAACTATATTGTGCTGTAAGAAATGATGAATAGGAGGATGTCAGAAAAACCTGGAGAGACTGACATGGACTGATGCTGAATGAAGTGAACAGAAACAGGAGAACACTGTACACCGCAACAATAAAATTGTGTGATGATCAACTTGGATAGCCTTGGCTCTTCTCAGCAATACAATGGTCTAAGACAATTTCAAAAGATTCATGATGGAAAATACTATCACATCCAGGGACTATGGAGTCTGAATGCGAGCAAAGCATACTACTTTCACCCTTCTTTTGTTTTTTCTTTCTCTTGACTTTTTCTTTTTGTTCTGATTCTTCTTTCACAACAGGACTAATGTGGAAATACCTTTAATACAATTGTATATGCATAACCTATATCAGATTCCTTGCTGTCTGGGAGAAATGGAGGGGAGTGAGGGAGGAGAAAAACAGTTTAGAACTCAAAATCTTATAAAAATAAATGTTGAAAAGTTTCTTTTCATGTAATTAGAAAAAATAAAATACTATTAAAATTGTTTTTTAAAAGGTTAATTGTTTTTACATGCAATTAGGGAAAAATAAAATATTAAAATGCAAAAAAATTGGAAGTGTTTAACAAAACAAAAATACATAAATCATAATTTAAAAAGTAAAAAAAAACAGAAAGAAAAAAGGGCCTACATGTACCAAAATATTTATAACAGTTCCTTTTGTGGTGGCAAAGAATTGTGAATTGAGGGGATGCCCATCAATTGGGGAATGGCTAAACAAGTTGTGGTAAATGAATGTAATGGAATACTATCGTGATATAAGAAATGATGAATAGGCAGACTTTAGAAAAACCTGGAAAGATTTACATTAGCTGATGCTAAGTGAAGTGAGCAGAACCAGAACCACTGTAACAGCCACCTTGTACAATGACTGACTTTCATAGACTTGGCTCTTCTCAGCAATGCAATGATATAAGACAACTCCAAAAGACTCATGATGAAAAACCCAGGGAAAGAACTATGGAGTCTGAATGCAGATTGAAACATAGTATTTGCTCTCTTTTTTTGGTGTTGTTGTTGTGGACTGCGTCTACATTTTCTAGCATTTACATAGTACTTTAAGGTTTGCAAAGCACTTTATATATGTTAATTCACTTGATCCTCTGTGAGGTAGGTGCTATTACTATAATAGCCATTTCACTTTGCTAGATGAAGAAACTGAGGCAGACAATTTGTATGCTGAAAGTTCCTATTATTCTTGAGGTATAATTACAAATTAAAACATGTACCTGGGTCTGATTTAAAATCTTCTCAGTACCTTTTTTTCCTGATATCATTCTCCTCTTACATGATGGGTTATAGATTTGTCAGCATGAAGAACTTTTTTCCAGGCTTATTTATATTCAAGACCACCTCAGATAGAAAATTCCAGTGCTTATAATTAGAGTAAGGGTAATTATCCTTTAACTTGGTTAAGTTAGCATTAATACAAATAGATTAGGGAGTTTATTTACATTTGCATCATGTAATCATACACGATAATCATTAACTATTTCTTTTGAACACATTTAAATTCCTCTTCTTCAATAGTTTTATGTTCCAAATCTTTTAATTTCTTACTTCCTTATAATTCTGTATCATGTATTCATTTTTTCCAAATTTTAAGCTTTTCAAATCTACTAATTGAGTTTTTAATTCCATATTGAGAGCCCTAGTTTCACCTATATTCACCCACAATTTCTTCTTTTCTTTCCTTTTTGGAATCATTCTATAGTTACTTATTATTCTATGATTTCTTTGAAGTCCACAGGATACCATATTTCATCAGATATAGGTCCATTTTTTTTTGTATTATAATTCTTTTTAAAGAGAGCTTTGTACTCTTTTTAACGACTTACTAATCCTTCCTTCTGAATTTAGGACACCCTCTATTGACTTATTTCCTCATGCCCTGGACTATTTCTAGGGCTTTCTCTCTTGAAATTGTTGGTGTTTCAAGTTGTTTTTCAAAATTTCCCCAACACTCACTCTCTGGCCCCAGCACGTGTTGGCTGCTGGGCACACTCCCAAGTCTAGACTAGAAGAAGACTGCTTTGACCTCTTTGGGTGTTTACCAGCTTGAGTCCCTTTCCTGTATTCCTTCTGGGAGGAACAAGGCATCTACATCTGGGTTTCAGTACCCTAGCTTTCAGACCCAAGGCAAAGTCACTTTGTCTGGAATGCCACCCCAATTCCCCCATCTGCTCTCCTCCCTTCTTAGTCAGGCCGAATTAGTGTTTGCCAATTTTTGGGGAAGGAGAACAATTGATAGATGTTTCAAGAATACTCACTGAAGTCTTTAGGTCCCTAACATAACAAGGTCCATGACCTAGTCAAAATGAAGCATATTTTAAGCCTCTTTTCCACCGATTTCAGCTTCATGTGGCTAGGCAGAATTAATATCTGCCATTTCTCAAAGGTTAAGGGAGGCCAGAGGTTTGTTGTTTGTTTATTTGTTTTTTCTGGTAAAGTCTCTAAGGCAATGGAGGCAGAGACACGCTGGTAAATGTTTAAAAACAAGCTCTCCCTCCTCAAAAAGAATGTATATGGACATACTTGTAAGTTTAATCTGCACTAACATTTTCCCGTCATTTTATTAAGTCTAGTTAGAATAGAATAATAGAAAAAAATAAATAAATACTATAAATAAACCATATATAATATTAATAATAATATAAATAAATGAAATAATAGAAAAAATAGAAAAATAAGTCAAGACCTGATTTGTAGTACTTGCTCATTTCTGAGCTGTAAGTAAAATGAAAATTTAACAACCAGCCCTCACAAGTTAGTAAGAGCTGACTCCAGCACATCCCCAGTGTGGAAGGAATGCCAAGGGAATGCCAAGATGAGACCCTGAGAAAACTTGAAAATTAACGTGTGTAACAGCTTTAAGGATTATCGTTCCCAATGTTATCTCCTAAGAATTTTACCTAATAAGAGTTCTGTCTTCTTTCTCCTATGGATTAGCTGCAGTTTTGTGTTGTGCATGATTTTTTTAAGGGTTACAGGGTTGAAGTAGTTTGGAAGAAGCAACTAATCTGTCATCTTCTTGGTCACATGACCTAGAAGTCATGAATGAAATGGAATTCAATAATCTTAGTTCCGTGGAGTCAGAGGACCTGATTTCAATTCTATATAAATACTTCTGGGACCCTGAGTGAATCATTAAACCTCACTTAGCTTCTTGTTCAGTTGTTTCAGTCATGTCTTATACTTCATGACTTCATGTGGGGTTTTCTTGTCAAAGACACCAGAATCATTTGCCATTTCCTTCTATGGTCCGTTTCACAGATGAGCAAAAAGAACATGATGATTTGTCCAGGGTCACACAGCTACTAAGTATCTAAGGCCAGATTTGAACTCAGGAAGATGAGTCTTCCTGACTCTAGGCTCAGTACTCTATCCACTGCACCAACTAGCTGCCTCCCCCAGCTTCTACTAATTGTCCATTCAATTTAACATTCCTTTTCTGCTTCTTTACATTCCCATAAGCAATCCCTCCATGTCTAGATTTCACACCATCTGGGGCTTTCAAAATCCTTCCAGAATTCTGCAAATTGTGGATAATAATGTTTATAATATGTACCCCTATAAGACTGTTATAAGGAAAATGCTTTGTACTCCTTCAAGTACCATAAAAATATGAACTTTTAGAAAAAGGCCATTTCTTTCATGAGTTCGCAGTATCCATTTGAGTTTAACTGCCTTTCATCTCTTTCAAGAATAGAAGTGGTAATCTCAGGTGTTATGAAGTTCCCTAGGGAAAGGATCCTTTAAATCCTAACAGCTTCTGGTCAACTGGCTTCTGTTCCCACTTGCAAAGGAGGCTGAGTCAAATCTGCTCTGTTTGGTGTTCCATTCCCTGTGATTAGTCTCTGGCATGCCATCTTTTCTGGTTTCAGCTTTGGACTCTCACCCTGAAGAAACCTTCCCAGGGGCGGCTAGGTGGCTCAGTGAATAGAGCACTGGCCCTGGAGTCAGGAGGACCTGAGTTCAAATCTGGCCTCAGACACTTAACACTTAATAGCCGTGTGACCTTGGGCAAGTCACTTAACCCAAATTGCCCTGCCCTCCCCCCTCCAAAAAGAAAAAAGAAGAAAAAAAAAATAGAAAAGAAACCTTTCCACCTGAACCACAGGTTAGCTCTATGATCTCTGGAAACAGCTGGCTCATACCGACAGGAAGGCATTAGAAGGCCTATGAAGGAATTAGGGTGTCTCATACCTCTGATTCTATCAAGGATTCTGGGAAAATCATAGAACAAAAATATATAAGAGCCAGGAGAAACTTTAAGAATAACCTGCTTTATGAAGTCAGCAGAACCAGGAGAACATTGCACACAGTAACAGTCACACTATGCAATGACTGACTTTGATGGACTTAGCTCTTCTCAGCAATGCAAGAATCCAAGACAACTCCAAAAGACTCGTGATAGAAAATGCTCTCCACATCCAGAAAAAGAGCTATGGAGCCTGAATGCAGATCAAAGCATACTATTTGTTCTCTTTTTTGTTTTGTTTTTTTCTTTCTCATGGCTCCTCCCATTCATTCTAATTCTTCTATACAATATGACTAATGTGAAAATATGTTTAATAAGAATGTATACGTAGAGCCTACGTCAGATTGTACACCACCAGTGAGGTGGAGAAAATTGAAAACTTATGGAACTGGATGTTGAAAACTAAAAACAAATTAAAAAAAAGAATAACCTACCCTACTCCCTTCATTTTACAAGTGAATTCAGAGAGATTGTGACCAAGATCATGGCTAATAAGTGGCAAAATTTGGAGCTCTAGCTGGGTCTTCCAGCCTCCCAATTCAGTGTTCTTGTGTATTGCCTCCCTGGACTCATGGAAAACAGTACCTCTCACACCCTAGCCCTTACTGCCTAGTACAGTGTCTTATACACAGTAAGTACTCAGTCAAGTGTGTGTTGACTGACATAGTAACCGTATTATTTGCAAAATAAGGACCATAGCATCCTAATTGCAGCTTGTCTCAGAGAAATGCCCTTCAAGCCTTTCTCCTTAACTATTTTACATCTCATTACTATTAAATCTGATAATCAATTTTGTAGAGCTCCCTCCCATTAAGATAAGCAGATGATGTAGTGATAGACCTTTAGAGGCACCTCCCATTAAAGGCATTCAGTAGTCTTTCAGATCCTGTCTTGTCATGTTTCAGTTGTAGAAGGGAATCTCAAATCCAAGCACAATTCTAGGCTTTAGGAAATTTTAAAATTTCCCCACTATATTCTAGTTCTTTTGAAAGCTTTAATTGATTTCCTCAGCTTCAGTGATATATAGTGAGAACATTTGTTGCCTTAACGTAACTGCCTTCATTTTGTATTTAGGCCACTATTTTGTGATGAAGTGTGTTGATGCGTTTTTTTAATAGTTTGTTTTTATTAAAATATCATGATAGTACTATATTATGCAATACAATATTATGTTATACAATGTATTATGTTAAATATTGTGTAAACCCTGTGCCAAAGCCCATTCATGTGGGACTCTCTCTTTATTGATGGAGATGAATACTTTGCCCTGCATGAAGAGCAGGATAGAGTTGGGGAGAACAGGAGAGCTCCAGCCATTGAGATCTTCAAACTTAGTCTTCTTCAGTATTCTTCAAACTTTGGCTCATTTTGGGCACTTCTGGCTTCTAGCTTTGAAAAGGAAGAGGTCAACCCCACTTCAGGTTACTGAAGGAAAAGACTCCATCACGAATTTGCCCCTGGCTTGCTACAGTAGAGACTTCAGGGAATTTCCTCTTGGATGAGATCAAGGGTATTAACCCTGAAAATAAGTGACCAAAGAGTCACAGAGGTTATGCAACCACTGTTAACTCTGAAAATACCAAAGAGTTCACATAGCTTATCACAACCACAGTTAACTCTGAAAAACAAAACAAAAACCAGTTGCTCACAGTGGTCATAAGCAAAAAGCTTTCTTCATTCTGTTGGAGGAGGGAAGCCAGACACATGTTCTGAGGCCGCCTCTGATAGGAGACTTGATTTAGTGGGGGCAAATCTCAATACATGTACCTAGGGCTGTGCAGTGAACTGTAGCCCTGACGACGAGGGGTAACAGCAGCAATGAGACAAGTCTGATTCACAGCAGGACTTCTTGACCTGAACGTGGGCACTACAGATATTATCTGAGCTCAGGGACCCCCTGGTACTGGTGTGAGACAATTCTGGGATTTTGCTGTGGTTGAGTCCGTCCAGAGGGTGAGTACAAAGAATCATCGTTATGCCAAGCTCAGGGCACAGCTTGTTTGCTGGGCCTTAGCTCTGTAAAACAGGGTGTCTCCTAATAGTAAATAGAAAGGAGTAAAAAGAGAGGGGTGGTCTTGGCATGGCTTTCCTGACAAGGGCAATCTCTTTTGCTTGAGTTAAATTATCTCTCTCCCAATGGGAGTGCTCTTTCATCCTGTAGTATCTACTATGTATAACATTCTCTAATTTCTGTTTTGCTATGATTTGGGTAAATGGATTTCTTTGCTATTCACTATGTGTGTTTATTGTGGAACTAATATTCGGTGGAAAAGGGATCAAGTCTTGGATATAGAACTTGGGATCCTCCTTTCCCCAATAATAATGACAAAGCAATCAGAAGTTAAACAGAAACTGGTCATATCCCCTAGAAGATGATCAACATTTAAGGAAACATGCATGATTTAAGACCGGTATCACTTATCTCTGATGATAGCAGAGTGGTTATCAAGCCCCAATCTCCTGCTTTCCCTCCCAACAAGAATTAAAGTCCCCAGGAGAGGGAAGAAGAACTGTTACAGAGTGAAGTGAACAAAATCAGAAGACCAATTTATATAAGGACAATGGCATCATAAAGAAAAGCAACTTTGGAGATGGAGCCAAGATGGCAGAGAAAAAGCAGGGACTTGCCTGAGCTCTCCCCCAAACCCCCTCCAATACCTTTAAGTAATGCCTGAAAACAAATTTTAGAGTCATAGAATGCCCAAAGGGATGGAATAAAACAATTTTCCATCCAAGACAACTTATCAGGAAAAAAACCAGGGTGAGAGTGGAGCACAGTCCAAAGCAGGTGACACCTACGTAGACTAGGCCCCAGCAAACCAGGAGTAGGCATTGGGGGGTAACTGAATCAGTGATGGCAGTGGCAGTTTCTGTCCTCTCAGTCCACAGATGGTAAGGAGGTAAACAACTGATCAGAAAGAGATTACAGGGATCCCTTTGCTGGCACTGGAGGCAGAACTCTGTTGTATTGCCCATATTTGGATCTGGATTGCAGTTTTGGGTCTCAGTCTCAGAGAAAGGAGGGGCTCTAGGACACCAGAGTTTGTAGGTGCAGGGGAGCTGGGACCCTGATCACAGTTCCAGGGTGGAAAAGGGAGCTTGTGGTCACTCACAGACCAGAGCACAGGCTAGGAGAGTAGTAAACACACCTCTCCCTAGATCATATTACCTTGGAAGAATAAAAAAATTCAGGTCTCCAGAATTATCTCTGATAACAGCTGCCCAAAAAAAAAACCTGAAGGTTCAGACAGTGCCCCTTCTGCTCTGGAAATACAGCCTCACTGTTGCATAGAGTGAAGAGTCAAGAAATAGGCTGGGAAAATGGGCAAAAAGCAGAAAAAAATCCTAATTATAGAAAGTTACTATGATGACAGGAAAGATAAAAACACAAACTCAGAAGATCACAATGAAGTCAAAACTCCTACATCCAAAGCCTCAAAGAAAAATATGAATTGGATGGGGGCGGAGCCAAGATGGCAGCATAGCAGCAGCAACATATCGCAGCTCTCTCATAGCCACCCCAAAATACCCATAAAATAGGACTCTAAACCAATCCTAGAACTCCAAAACGCACACAAAGATACTTCCCACTAAAGTCAGCTTGGCTATGAGGAACCATCTCAGCACTGCAAACCGAAACCAGCCTGGCCTGAAGCCGTGGCTGTGCCCTGGGGGCGGCTGGACAGGAGGAGCAGAGGAGCGGATTAGCGGCAGCTGCAAGCAGCTTTCAGAACTAGGTCAGTGGGGATTGTGGGGAGAAAAGCGTCTGGCTGAAAGGCCTCCAGAGCGGAAAAGCGAAAGGCAGAGGTTTTGCACTGCCTCCACGTTGCAGCTTCCCGCTTGCGGCCTGTAGACAGCAGGGGGACTAAGCGATTGTTCTGAGGCCAAGAGCTCTTGTGTTGAGCAGCCTGGATCTGGATCGTGGTTTTGGGCCTCCATCCTGGAGTCTTCATTATCCAGTCAGCTGGAAGTAAGTAGGAAGCGTCCCAGCATCTTCCTGAGAGCTATGGCAGCCAGGAGGACCCCAGCGATTTGGGACAGAGCTTTCCC
>JAQQSU010000574.1:0-20710 GCA_028627135.1 Pseudochirops cupreus | reverse complement strand
CATTTGAGTTAATCTGTTTTTTAGGGTGTTAATTTCTTCAGTCAGATTGCTGACTCTCTTTTCATGATTTTCTTGCAACATTCTTATTTCTCTTCCCAATTTTTCTTCCACTTCTCTCATTTGGTTTTCAAAATCCTTCTTCAGCTGATCTCTAGCTTTAAGGCAATCTTCATGTTTATTGGAAGCTTTTGGTGGGGGAGCTCTGGCTTTGCTGTCCTCCTGCAGCTCTCTGCCTTGGTCCTTCTTTTCCCCAAAGAAGGAATCTAGGGTTTGGTTGCTTTCTTATTTTGCTTCTTATGCTTATTCTTATTCATGGTTGGTCAGTCTGTGATTTTTTTTTTAATCTCTGTGGAGCTCTGCTTCCAGAGGGGAAAACTCTGTCCCAAATCGCTGGGGTCCTCCCAATCACTTAGGAAGTTGCTGGGTCCTTCCCCCACTTCTGGCTCACTGAAGGAAAAAGAACCACAGGACCAAAGCCCAAGACCACGATCCGGATCCAGGCCTCTCAACGTGAGAGCACTTGGCCTCTGAACGATTGCTTGGTCCTCCTGCAGTCTGCAGACCGGGAGCTCTGAAGCTGCAATGCAGAGGCAGGTGCAGAACCTCCACTTTCCACTTCCTAGCTCTGGAGGCAATTTGGCCAGACCACTTTTCTCCCACAACCTCTCAAGTCCCACTGACCTAATTCTGGACACTGCTGCAGCTACCGCCAGTCCGTTCACCCACCCGAAGCTCCAGCTGGGGGCTCAGCTCCTCTTGTCCAGTCACCCCTGGGGCACAGGCATGGCTTCAGGCCAGGGTGGTTTCTCTTTGCAGTGCTGATAAGTAGCCAAGCTGACTTTAGTGGAAAGTATATTTGTGTGCGTTTTGGAGTTCTAGAATTAGTTTAGAGTCATATTTTATGGGTATTTTGGGGTGGCTATGTGAGAGCTGCGATATGTTGCTGCTCCTATACCACCATCTTCTCAAATGTTTTTCCTAAAAGATAAATTATTTGCAGTCCATGGGGATTGTGAATCCACAAAAATCCCTACATCTAGATGCAAGTAGTCTCACATTCAATTCTGACAACAAAAGAAAGGATCCTCTAATTTTCCTCTCATTCTCCCACTTATTATGTCCCCATCTCAGCCTTGGGAAAAATCTCTCATGTAAAGCTTAGCTCTGAGGTCTCCCCTAAAAGGGAATAATCAGGTCTACTCTACAGAAATTACTTAGTATGCAAAGTAGTAGATATTAGGTATAGCAGCTATTTATTTTCTCCACCAAAAAGAAATGTTTAAAACAAAGAAGACCCATAAACATAAATTGATAAATGCTAAAAACCTAAGCACTATACTTTTGTTACAAGTAGGAAAGACCCCTAGGAGAGCTGAGGGACTGTCAAACAGTCTTCATTTTTACCTCATTTTGTACTATCTGATCTATATCTAAAGGTCCATATTTTTCTAGTCATTTGGGCATAACTGCCTGTGGTCATCTTCTCTGAGCAGGAGGCAAATGTAAGAAATATCTGTGAGGCAATCATCACCCAGTTCAACAACTCTAGCTCTCTATCATTGGTAAGGTAGCCGCTGAGCTTGGAAATATCCTTCTCTCTTTGCTCCTTATTGATTATAGAGGGGGTGGCTCATTCTATCTGAATCACCAGTCTTTTTCAACATAACATTCCCTTCTGCTTCCTAATCACAGGAATCATAGAACAAAGCAGGAGCCTCTGATCATACACATAATTTAGGAAGGAGCCAGAGCAAATGTATTATTTTCCATGGAGACAAAGCATACATGTCTGACTTCATTGGAAGTACTCTAATCCAATCCCTCTACTACAAATATTAGTATGGTTTTGTGTAATTTTAGAATGAATGACATCACTCTGTTTTGTAATCTATAATAATATGAAGAGGATAAGAGCTTCTAGATAACACAGGATGTAAGACAGAGTGATCTCTCTGGTGGTTGTCATTGACTCTTAGAAGATCCTCAGAATATTAAAATGGTCATTAAGCCAAGGGGACGGATTAATGGCCAAAATGTGTGTGCAGTGTTCTTTCAAAATAAAATAGGAGAAAAATGGGCTTGTGGAGAACAACCCTCAATTCCTACCCAGCAGAGGTGGATTAAGCATTGTTCTCTAGGCAGACATCCTCTACAGGTTAAAATAAACCTAGTTCCCCAGATTATGCATCCCAGAAAATTGAATAGAATCAAGTGTTTATTTTTGCTTGTCTAAAAATGTTTATGAAAGTGAAAAAATTAAAAGCTTTTGTATGTGACATAATTTAAGAATAATTGTTTTTTCTTAAAGATACCCTGTTCCTATCTATCTATCTATCTATCTATCTATCTATCTATCTATCTATCTTATCTATCTATCTATCTATCTATCTATCTATCTATGTGTCTGTCTGTCTATCTATCTATCTATCTGTCTATCTATCTATCTATTTACCTATCTGCCTGTCTATCATCTAGCTCTCTATCTGTCAATCTATCCACTTAGTTACCTCTGTTTATTAGTTAGTCAGTAAGCATTAGTTAAGTAACCACCATGTATTAGATATTGTGCTAAGTGCTAAAAATACAAAGAACAGCAAAAGACAATATCAGCTCTCAAGAAAATCAGTCTAATGAGTGAAACAACATGAAAAAATAAACACATACAAACAAGATATATACTGAATAACTGGGAGATAATTAACAGAGGGAAGACATTAAGATTAGGGAAGGATGGAAAAAGCTTTTTGCAGAAAATGGGATTTCAGCTGACATTTGGAGAAAGCCAGGGAAACCAGGAGGCAGATATGAGGAGGGAGAGTTCTAGACATCAGGGACTGTCAATGAAAATACCCAGAATATGAAGATAAAATGCTTTGTGCAAGGAACAGCAAAGAGGACAGTATCATTGGATTATAGAGTAGGGCATTTGGAGGCAGTGAGGTATAGAAGACTGGACAGGTAGAAGGGAGTTGAGTTGTGATGGAGTTTGAATGCCAAACAAGATTTTTTTTATTTGGTTCTGGAGGTAACAGGGAACGATTGGAGTTTATTAACTAGAGGGGAGAGAGAGACAGAGAGAGAGAGAGAGAGAGAGAGAGAGAGAGAGAGAGAGAGAGAGAGAGAGAGAGAGAGAGAGACAAAGGATACAGAGACAGACAGACAGAGAGAGAGAGAGAGAGAAAGAGAGAGACATAGATCTGCTCTTTGAGAAGATCACTTTGTTGAGTAGAAGAACTTGAGGTGGGGAAACCAACCAACAGATGTTGCAAGTGTCCAGGGGTGAGAGTCTGTCCCAGGGTGATAATGGTGTCGTAAGAGAGAAGAGCATATATAGGAGAAGTTACCCAGGTATAGATGACAGAATTTGACAACTAACTGGATATGAGGAAGTGAGAAAGAGGAGAGAACAGTTGAGAATGGCACTAAGTTGTGAGCCTGAATGACTGAGAGGATGTTGATACTCTCAATAGCAATAGAAAAATTAGGAAAAGGGGAAAGTTCAAGGGGAAGAAAAGATAATAAGTTCAATTTTGCACATGTTTAGTTTAAATGGTCAAAGGAACATTTCTAGGACGTCCAGTTTGAGATGTTTAAAAGGCAGTTGTAGAAGTGATACTGGAGATTAGGAGTGAAGTTAGGTCTTGCCAAGTAGATCTGAGAGTTATGTGAATAGAGATGATAATCAAAACCTTGGGAATTGATGGAATCGTTAAGAGAAATAGTATAGATTTAGAGGGTGAAGAGGCCCTACATAGGGTTTTTTATATACCCACCTTTAGAGAGTGTGTCCTGGACTAAAACCTGACAAAGAAGACAGAGGAGGAGCAGACAATATTTATTACATAAACACAATTCTGTCAGTTGCCACCTGCTTTTAACTCTCCCATATCTTAAGTTATTTGAATAACAACTGTTCATGCATCCATTAATGACATAATTACCAGCAGAATTTCTATGTGCATACTATAATAGATGTTTGAAAAGTATTTTTATTCATTCACATTTATATAGAGCTTTAGAGAGGCAGATGGTACAGTGAGTAGAGAACTGGCCCTGGAATCTTTATCCAGTTAGTTGCCAAATTCTGTCATTTGTACCTTGGTAACTTCTCCTATATATGTTCTTCTCTCTTATGACACTGTTATTATCCTGGAACAGACTCTCACCCCTGGACTCTTGCAACATCTGTTGGTTGGTTTCCCTGTCTCAAGTTCTTCTACTCAACAAACTCAACCTGAGTTCAAGCCTGTCTCTGACATATACTGGTTCTGTGATACTGTTAAATTATTTAACCTCTCAGTGGCTTAGGCAACTCTCTAAGACTCTAAGTTTCAGAGAAGATATAGCTATGCATTGGTCAAAATAGTTTGCTCATGAGGAGTTCCTCCTACCAATGAAACTATAGGGCTGGACTGAAAATAGAGGCTTAAGATTTACAAAGAAAACAGAGATGGTGTTGGGACCATCTATTTTAGCCCCCTAATCCTTCCTCTCACATTCACCCTCCCCCCTTTTTTTTGGAATGGGGAAGGCAAGGCAGTTGGGGTTAAGTGACTTGCCCAAGGTCACACAGCTAGTTAAGCATCAAGGGTCTGAGGCCAGATTTGAACTCTGGTCCTCCAGACTCCAGGGCCAGTGCTCTATTCACTGCATCACCTAGCTGTCTACACCCTTTCTTTTTATAGAGTTAGAATGAATCCATGACTCTTATATTTTAAAAAAAAATTAGTATTTGAAGTTATCTTAGGTCTCATCTAGGCCTACCCACAGAAAATCCTAAGAAAAAGGTAAAGCCCAACAAGGTTAAATGTACTTATTCATGTCGTTTAATTTTAGCCTCAATTCTAGATCTAGACAGGAATCCTGGAAGGAGCCTTTCATCAGAAAAACTTAGTTCTAACCTCTTCATATCCTAGGTTCTTGTTTTCTGAAACAAGCTGTCCTGAGCACTGACCATACTGACTGTCTGCAGTGGCAGAGCTGTGTTCAGGCCCCTTGAATCCTGTAAATACTGTGGGCTGTGCTTTTATAGGGATTCTTAACCTGGGCTCCATGCCTGTGGATAGATGTTAAGGGGTCCATGAACCTGAATAGAAAAAAAAAACAATTTAGTTTCACTTTTATTTGTTTACTTTGTAATCTCATGCACTTTATTTTGAAACAGCCTTTCTCAAAAATGTGGTCTTTGGATTTTTTGAGCCCTTTCAGGAAGTCTGTGAAGTCAAAACTATTTCAGAATGATGCTAAGACATTGTCTGCCTATTAAAAATACTCTTCCCTTTTCCAAATACACATCTATGCGAGCCTAGATTTTCTTCATATGCTTTAAAAAAAACATATCACAACAAAATAAATGCAGAAACTGATAGGAAATCAAGCTGTCTTCTGTTAAGCCAGACATGAACAAGATTTGCAAAAATATGTAAAATAATACTAGCCTTCTTGTCAATTTTTGTTTAGAAAAGGTATCATTCATTAAAATGATATGTATACCAACATGTAACAAGTTTATTATTTTAAAATGAATAATAAATTTTAAAAATATATTAGTTTCTATTTCTAATCTGGTGATAATAGCTAATAATAATAATGATGATGATAGTTAGCCTTTATATGGCACTTTAAAGTTTACAAAATGCTTTACAAATATTATCTCACATCAACCCTGGGAAGTGGGTGCCATTATTATCCCCATTTTACAGATGAGTAAGCTGAAGCAACCACCCCTGGATCACTCTGTTGCGATGGTGTAGGGGCATACATAACTCAATGAAACTATGATATGATGTAAAGGGTTGTTGGACAGACAGATCATAGTGGAAAGTTCTGACGAAAGGAGATCCACTGGAGAGGAAGTAGCAAACCATTCCATTATTTTTGCTGAGAAAATCCTATAGACAGCAGCTTGGACAGACTTTGGGAGATAGCAGAAGATAGAAGGGCTTGGTGTGCAAAGGTTCATGGGATCACAGAGAGTTGGACATGACTGAACAACAGAAACAAACTGAGGAAAATAGAGTAGAAGTGACTTGCCTAGAACCACACAGTCAATAAGCTTCTGAGTCTGGACTTGAACTCAAATCTTTCTGACTCCACATCCAGTACTCCATCCACTTTGTCACCTGTGGGCCTACCTAATATGACAAATATCAATAGATACAACACATGTAAGCGAAAGTTTTTGAGGTCTTCGGTAATTTTTAAGAGTGGAAAGGGATCCTGAGACCAAAAGGTTTAACAACTACTATTGTAATACATTATTCTCAGAAGAAAATATAGTTATATAGGCTTTTCCAGACTTACAAAGGGGTCCAGGACACAAAGAAAGTTAAGACCCTTCTCTTTTCTTTGACTGCTTTCAATCTGCCCTAAATTCCTAAACTTCATGCCTGTCCTGTTCACCTGGAATATTCTTCCTGTCAGTACTCTCTGGCCTGGTCTGAATCTTGTTTACCTCCCTGCTTAAGGCCTCTCTACCTCTCCTGGATTTTGCATTATTCACATGCCTTCCTGGTTCTTGATTACCCCATGGCTATGCCTCCTCTCTGTCTAGCAACAGGACCTTCAAATTTTCATCAGTAGCAACATTTTTAATCTCGGTTCATCCTGGTCTTTCTTCTTCAATGCCAGTCTGTTACTAGAATTTCCCCTCTAAAAGTTTTTTTTATCTACCTTTTCAAATTGTATTTTAAAATAGAGCAACTTTTAGCATCTGTAGCTATCACTGTGATAATTAATATATGTGGGTTTTTAATTGCCTATTCATCCTTATCTATATTCATGGCATTCACTGACCAGGTTTATTTTGATGGATTATTATCTAGAGTAAATACAAAGACTTTCCTTAGAGCTTTTTGTAAGAGAAGAAAAACAAGTCCTTGAGTTGCATTCTTAAATTACATTTGAATAAGCAATGAGGATGGTGCTATATTACCTCTTTCTCTCTTTTATAAGATAGTATAGAAATTCTACATTCTTGATACTAATCCCAGAAGATGCTAGGAATTATTGATTTATTGCATCTGATCTGCTGAAAACACAAAGAAAAAAATTGGTTTATGATTGTTTGGGTTTCATTCATTAAATTATTGATTCATTGGTAATGAATATTTCCACAACGTTAAGTTGTTTTTGGTCAGGAGTTTTATGATGTCACATAGATCTTTGATATACCCCAGAAGTTAAAGAGGGTAAACCAAATTGACATTATCATAATAAGCCCAATTTTATGATCAGGGAAGGAAATGAGTAGATTTGATGCATACTGAAATAGGAAGACACTTGGTCTTGGAGTTAGAAGGCCTGTTATATCCAGTTCTGGATATAATATCATGTGACCTCATTCTCCTCATCCCCTTCCACTTTCTTAATCTCTATATTAAGTTGGTATAACACTATTTTTACTGCCTACCTCAGCAGAGGCAATAAGGCCTACAGCAAATAAAGAATTGGCCTTTTGAGTTCAAATTCTGCCTCTGACTCATACTGGTTGTGTGAATCTGGCACAGTCACTTAACCTGTCAACCCTCCACGACAGCTCTAAGAATATAAATTTCAGAAAAGGTGTTGTTGTTGTTTGTCCTTTGTTTCTGAAAAGGGCCAATGAAATCACGATATTGGGATTAGATGATGGGTAATGTCTTAACTTATGTGTGAATTGGATTTTAATGGGGCAGAATTTCTCAAAGCTTCCAACCTTCCTCTCTCTTCTAGAGTCATCAAAGTCCAGTGGCAAGACAAAGGTCAAGATGACTGGTGATGGCCTGGAAGTCAGCAGAAGCCTTGACGTTTTTGATGTTTAGTCAAGCTCTAAGTCTTCCACAGCACCTGTTTCAGCTGCCCTAATGGCTGTTGAAACAATTTGTTTTCATTTGCCCATTCCATTAGGGGACGTCTTCACATACTTGGGGTAGGCACCCTTTTAACTCACTGATGGGTTTGAGACCTATTGGTTATCCTTAACCTGGATTAGCCCATCTGTTGAGCTGGTTTCACTGGGGTGTGACCATTGCTTGTGCTACAGCTTCTTGGATCCACAAGTGAGAATTGGGTGTCAGGTGAAAAGGGCTTGGCAAGCCCTCATACCAGAGTTCCTAGTTCCTCCCTAAATACCTCATACACAGCCTCCTCTCCCCAAAAGAAAAGATGCTAATATGCATTGGTAGAGGGGACTTCCTCATCCAAAAATTCCCTGTTGTCAATTATATCACAGACTCAGTCCCTAACTCTATCCCTATTACCTACTTCATAGGGTTGTTGTGAGGAAAACAGTAAACCTTCTTCTCCATTACCAAAATTGAGCTTTTTTAATGTAAGTTTAAGCTTGTGTTAGGAAATATTTTCTGAATAGCTGAGAGGGAAATGCACAATGAGATAATTGGTATAATTCCTTTGTCTTCTATTTTAGAACTAAGGAATAGAATCTCATTATTTGCTATCTTAGAACCAGATGTTTATAATAAGTTAAAGCATATACAGAATTTTAGCAATTTGCTAATTGTTTTTGTCTATAGCAACTAGGAAAATATATTCTTCAGAGACAGCTTCATAATTGTAGATAGTAGAGTGATACAAAGTTTAATGATATATATATATATAGATAGATAGATAGATATATAGATATATATATAGATATATATAATAGAATCACATGTTTTTCAATTGATTTTTTTGTCATAATGGCCAAATGTTGAACAACTGATTGGATTACTGGTCAGCTGAAATTATTTGGTGGTTAAATGAGTCAAATATCCATATGAAACCATAGTTTTGTCCTAGACCATTTTCGTTTTCTTCTACTTATATATATCTCTGGCTTGGTGAAGAGAATGCTGGCAGCAAGTTGCAGACCTGCTGGAGGTGGAGAGTTGGTGTGAGAACTTTGGACAGGAGAGACATTCTTTTTTGTCTTCATTTTTTTCCCGCTTAATAGTATTTTATTTTTTCAATTACATGTAAAGATAGTTTTCAACATTCAGTTTTATAAGGTTTTGAGTTAAAATTATTTTTTTCCCTTCCTTCTCTCCCTTCCCAAGATGGCATGCAATCTGATGTAGGATATGCATGTAAAATCATATTAAACATATTTCCACATTAGTCATGTTGTGAAAAAGGACTCAGAGCAAAAGGGAAAAAACACAAGAAAGAAAAATAAAAAAAGAGAAAATAGTGTGTTTTGATCTGCATTTAGACTGCATAGTTCTTTCTCCGGATGTGGATAGCATTTTCTATCTTGAGTCTTTGGAATTGTCCTAGATGATTGCATTGCTCAGAAGAACTAAGTCTAAAAAAGTTGGTCATTTCATAATGTTGCTGTTATTGTTTACAGTGTTCTCCTGGTTCTACTCACTTCATTCAGCATCAATTCATGCAAGTCTTTCTAGGTTTTTCTGAAATCTATCTGTTCACCATTATGGAACAATAGAATTCCATTACATTTATATACCACACTTGTTCAGTCCTTCCCCAGTTGATGGACATCCCCTCAACTTCCAATTCTTTGCCACCACAATAAGAGCGGCTACAAATGTTTTTGTGAATGTGTGTCCTTTTCCTTTTTTCCATGATCTATTTGGGATACAGACCTAGCAGTGGTATTGCTGGATCAAAGGGTACCCACAGCTTTATAGTCCTTTGCTCTCCAGAATAATTAGATCAGTTTAAAACTCCACCAATAATTCATTAGAGTTCTAATTTTCTCTTATCTTTTCCAACATTTATTATTTTTCTTTTTTGTCATGTTAATCAATCTGATGGGTGAGATGTGGTACTTCAGAATTCATTTAATGTGCATTTCTCTAAACAATAGGGATTCAGAGCATTTTTTCATATCACTATAGATAGCTTTAATTTCTTTATCTGAAAACTGCCTGTTCATATCCTTAGACCATTCATCAACTGGGGAATGACTTGTATTCATATGAATTTGACTCAGTTTTTTAATGTATTTGAGAAATAAAGCCTTTATGAGAAACACTAGCAGTAAAAGTGGTTTCCTAGCTTTCTGCTTTCTTTCTAATCTTGGTTGTATTGGTTTTGTTTGTGCAAAACTTTGTAAACTTAGTGTAATCTAAATTATCCATTTTGCATTTCATAATGTTCTCTATCTCTTGTTTGGTCATAAATTCTTCACTTCTCCATAGATCCAACAGATAAACTATTCCTTGCTCTTCTAATTTGCTTATGGAATTACCCTTTATGCCTAAATCATGTACCCATTTTGACCTTTTCTTGGCATATAGTGTAAGATGCTGGTCCATGCCTAGTTTCTGCCATAATATTTTCCAGTTTTCCCTACAATTTTTGTCAAATAGTGAGTTCTTTTCCCAGAAGCTGGAGTCTTTGGGTGTATCAAACAGTAGATTACTATAGTCATTATCTACTGTGTCTTGTGTACCTAATCTATTTCACTGATCCACCGCTCTGTTTCTTAGCCAGTGCCAAGTGGTTTTGATGACTGCTGCTTTGTAATATAGTTTTAGATCTGTTATGGCTGGGTCACCTCACTCTGTATTTTTCATTAACTCCCTTGCTATTCTTGACCTTTTGTTCTTTCATATGACATTTGTGATTATTTTTCTATGTCTATGAAATAATTTCTGATAGTTTGATTGGTATGGAATTGAATAAGCAAACTAATTGTGGTAAAATTATCATCTTTTTTATTTTAGCTCAGCCTACATGTGAGCAACTGATATTTTTCCAGTTATTTACGTATGATTTTATTTGTGTGAATTGTTTTGTAATTGTGTTCCTGGGTTTGTCTTGGCATGTAGATTCTTAAATATTTTATATTATCTACAGTTATTTTAAGTGAATTTTCTCTTTCTATCTCTTGCTGATGGGTTTTGTTAACAATATGTAGAAATGTCAATGATTTATGTGACTTTATTTTATATCCTGTAACTTTGCTAAAGTTGTTAGTTATTTTAAGTAGTTTTTTTTATTTGATTCACTAAGATTCTCTGAGTTTGCCATCATATAATCTGCAAACTAATAGCTTTGTTTCCTCATTGCCTTTTCTAATTCTTTCAATTTCTTTTTCTTCTTTTATTGCTACAGCTAATTTTTCTAGTACAATATTGAATAATAGCGGTGATAATAGACATTCTTGTTTCACCCCTGATCTTATCTGGAATGCTTCTAGTTTATCCCCATTACATACAATACTCGATGATGGTTTTAGATAGATGGTACTTATCACTGGGGAACATCCCATTTATTCCTATGCTCTCTAGCTTTTGTTTTTGATAGAAATGGGTTCTGTATTTTGTCAAAAGCTTTTTCTGCTCCTATTGATATAATCATGTGATTTCTATTATTTTTGTTATTGATATGGTCAATTATGCTGATAGTTTTCCTAATATTGAGAGTTACATATAATTCTATAATCTATTTGTGACTGACTTCAGATAGAAGAAAGACTTTGGAAGTTGCAGCCATCTATGGAAATTCAGCTGCTAAATATATCCCCAATTTCCAATTTTCTACCCTAGCAACTTTGGGAAATTTCTCTTTGAATGAACTTTGGAAATTTCTCTTCTTTCCTGATTTGAGTTAAGCTATCTTGCTTCCAGCTGGAGAGCTCATTCTTTCTGTGTATATTCTGGTATATTCTAATTTGTATAACTTCATTTTTTTTTGCTCTTTTGCTTGAATAAATGGGCTTATTTACTCTTTGCTTTTTGAGATGGTCTTTTGTATTATCACTGTTTTGTGGGAAAGGGTCAAGCCAGTAGTTTTACGGCAATTCTTCACCTTTAAGATAAGGACTAGTGTTGGGGGGCAGAATTTTGTTTTAAATCTAAACAAATATACCTCTAGACTATCTTTACTGGGGAAGGGGGGAGCTCATACACATCATTCTAGTTTAAATCTCCTCTCGGAGACTGAAGAAAGGAGTGTCTAGCCATGTAGACCTTCTCTTGTGTAAGTCAAGAATTATTTTCCTCCTTAGAGAGGGGTGGGCAAGATTCCATAGATATCTATCAAAACTTCCCTTGAGCCACATTTAGACAACCCATATGGATGTATACACCTTACATGGTTATACCCACACTTTATACATAGGTACTGTAGTTGCTTTAGTTAACTTTGTAGTTGAAATGGATGAACTATTTGACAGTCAGCTGTCTCAGTCAGCTACTCAGCAATCAGCTTGTATCAAACAGAAAATCATCAATTTCATATTGAATGTAGACCAGACATAATTCTCTAACATTTTCAAGTAAATTGAATCATCTTCTGAAATGCATTTTCTATTTGCATTCTTTCAAACCACGGTTTTCTGTGGAGTTGTGCTTACTGTTCTTAACAGATCTCCTCTTATTAAATGGGACAAGGAAAAGAATGAAAAACTAAAAGCATTTCATATCATTAGTTGATAATGCTGTGAAAATCTCTGTATGTATTTTGGTTCTGCCTACATTTATGGGAGGTGAGAGAGAATGAGGAATCAAAGATGACTCTTATGCTGTGAACCTAAGAGACTGAGAGGATGGTTTTGCCCCTAACAACAATAAGAAAGGTAGAAGGTAGGGAGCATTTGGGGTAAAAATACTGAGTTCATTTTTAGATATATTGAGTATAAGATGTCTACTGAACATTCAGTTCAAGATGTCTGGAAGGTAGTTGAAGATGCAAAATTCAGAGTGAACAGAAAGAATGGGGCAGGATAGGTAGGTCTGACAATCATCATTATAGAACTGGTGATTAAATCCATGGGAGCTGATGACATTACCAAGTAAAATAGTATGAAGAGAAAAGAGGGCTCAGGACAGAAACCTGAGGGACATCTGTAGCTACAGGGCATGATCTGGAGGAGTGTCCATCAAGAGACAGCAAAAGAATGGTCAGATAAGAAAGGAAAAAAGAAACCATGAGAGAATGATGTTCTGAAACCTTAGAGAAAAGGTAATTTCAAGGAAGAGAGAAGTGATCAACAGTGTCAAATACTGGAGAGGTGAAGCAGGATGAAGACTGAGAAAAGGCCATTGGGTTTGGCAAATAAGAGATCAGTGGAAACTTTGGAGAGAGCAGTTTTGGTGAAATGATAAGGTCAGAAACCCAATACACTGTTAGAGGAACTGAATCCCTTTAATATTGACATTCTTGCTATAAATGAAACCAGAAGACACAAGGAAATTTTATTTAAATTTTAAGATGATCAGTCCTTATTTGAAGAAGCAAATAAAGGAGTGAATGTTTTTCATTGTTGTTTTGTGTGTGTGTGTGTGTGTGTGTGTGTGTGTATGTTTAACCAAAGACAAGAGGAAACACCATTCATGGGACCTATTTGGGCATCTGATAAATGACATCACAGATCCATTACAGAAATAAAAATATATTCTGTTAAAAAAAAGTTTTAAAAAGTGGCATGTTGAATGAAGACTGAAGACTGAAGATTGGATATGTACCTCAAAACACTTTCATTTTAATTTTAAAAAATTAAATAATGAGTTTAACAAAAACAATCTGTCCCTCCTACCTCTCCCCTTCCTTGAGCAAATTTAAAAACAAAGCGAAACAAAATTTTAGTACATTTCTATGTAGTCTAGCAAAACATAGTCCATATTGGCCATGTCTCTTTATTCATTTTAAGTTTATCCCTTCTCTGTCAGGAGGTAAATGGCATGTTTCATTTTCATTTTTTAATTGTTAATTTATCATTGCATTGATTAGAGTTCTGTAGTCTTTTCACATTTTTAATCTCAATAATGTTGTTATCATGGTATAAATTGTTCTTTTTGTTCTCATTTAACTGCCTCATTTGATTAAAGGTCTTTCCAGTTTCCTCTAAAATTGTCCATTTCATCATTGTGTATGTTACAACAATATTTAATTGCATTCATATGCCACAGTTTGTTTAGTCATTCCCCAATAGAGGGATTCTCCCCGTTAGTTTCCCATTTTTGACTACTACTACAAAAAAAGTTTCTATAAATATATTTTTTGTGCACATAAATCCTTTTCCTCTCTCTTTGATTTCATTTTGTATTCCCAAACACTTTTTAAAAATAGTCTGATAAAGAACAGTTATTTGATCATCTTAGTAACAGTACCACCTTTAGGGAGGCAAGTGATGAAAATTAATCGGCAAATACCTAGTATCTAGATACCTTACAGGAAAGGATATATCATCTCCAGTTTGTGACTTTACATTGGCTGATTCCTACGTCTTTAATACATTCCCTTCTTATCTCTGCCTCTTAGAATCCCTCATTTTCTTTAGCACTTAACTCAAATGGCATGAGGCCTTTACTACTTCCCTTAGTTTCTGGTGTTTCTCCCCCATTGCCTTCTATTCATTTACACACAAACATATCTATTTCTATGTACACTTTAGTTTTTTTTGAGAATTAGTACTGTTTTATTTTTGTCTTTCTATCTCAAGTACAGAATAAAATGAATGACATATAGTAGAAGCTCCTTAAAAGTTTGTGATAATTGATTGTAATTGAGACAGAGCAAATATTGATGACTAAAAATAAATTTTCATGGAAACCAGTGACATCATAGCTCCATACCTTTTTCTTTCTCTTTCTTCATTAGTATAACCTGAGAAGAGATTGGAGGAGAGGATGTGAAATGATGGCTATTCCTGGAGATCAGGTTTTCTAGGAAGGTTAAATTAGGACGTCTCTCTATTAGTCTGAGTAGAACGAATAGACCATTTGTGGTTATGACATAATACAAATAAAAACAGTTTCAAATGCTTTTGACACCAAAATTCCCTCAAGTATTTGGGAGTCCTTTGTCTGTTGGACTTTTACTACTATTATGAGTTATTTCTGCTGCATTTCTGTCTACAAGTAATTATTTTAAAGGCTTATTTTATGACCCTAGACTTAATTCATGGATAAAATGCAGGGTTAGATTAAACCATGATTGAGAACATTAAACATTGCTTATCAAGGCGCCTAATTGCCTTCTTGGCATTTTCTTGTTTACATATTTTGATATGAATTGCATGCCATTTAATATATATTATATAGTAATTTGTAATTACCAAATGCTTATGCTTAGTAATTTTAATAAAATACACATTTTTCTTTAAAAATATCATAATTGAGTAGAAGAACATGCTACAAAATACGTATCTTTCAGTTAGTCCACTCAAGGGAGAACCCAGCTGCTTTGACAGTGAGACCACAGCCCTGGTATTACCAACCCACCTGCAACAGTTTATAATAATTTCAGATAGAATTCCCAGGAGCAAATAGCCCCAGGAGGGCTATTATAGATGGAAACCTCTTTGCAACTGTGAATGTAACAAAGTCACCTCTGAAGTCTAGTGATGCCACAAAAGGGTTAGTAAGGTTACAAACAAGGTGTTCAGTTTTATTTTTTATTTTTATTTTTTAAATTTTACTTTATTTTATTTTTTGCTTTTTGAAGGAGGGAGGGCAGGGCAATTGGGGTTAAGTGGCTTGCCCAAGGTCACACAGCTAGTAAGTGTTAAGTGTCTAAGGTAGGATTTGAACTCAGGTCCTCCTGACTCCAGGGCCACTGCTCTATTTACTGCACCACCTAGCCACTCCTTTATTTTTTTTCTTAATTGAGAATCAGTGGTCTAGAAATATCTTGAATGTTTCTTTGGAAAAATCTCTAATCTGGGGAAGATGAGGGTGTTGGTGAGGAAGCCTATATGCTTATTCTGACCTCTACCAGCTGGATGTCACATTGGGTAGAGCTGTACCTAGAGGCAGGGGGACTTTAGTTAAAATCTAGACTCAGGTGTGTGGCCTTGGGCAAGTCACTTAACCCTTAGGTCTGCCTCGGTTTCTTCATCTGTAAAATGTGGATAATAATAGTACCTACCTCTCTAGATTGTTATGAGAATAAAATGAAATAATATTTATAAAGTGCTTAGCAAACCTTAAAGTATTATATAAATACTTGTTATTATTATTTCCTCTGGCAAATTACCTAGCCACTTTGGGCCTGGAGGGAATGAGAAGGTGTGATAATATGCCCAAGTTCTTTCTGGCTATAATATTTTATGATTCTCTGAGTTGCAGCTGCTAATATTCTCTTTGCCCTTTCTTTGAGCCATTAGTTTTTCTTTGACCTCATGCTATTCAGTCATGAAAAGAGGGGGACTTGCTCTTTGAGATCTAGGATCCAGAAGATATTTTGTGATATGGCTGACAAAAATGAGAGATGCTAAAGTGCATTTAAGTTCCCCAAAGTGACTCCCTAAACATGGTACCTTGTTAGCTGACATATATACTTTTACGTGCCCTCTGAGTCATATCTCCTCACCATTGCTGCTGACAAACAAGATTTTACTGCCGACAGAGCAGCAGATCTCATATTTCTGCAAAAGAGCAAGCCCAAGTCTCTCTTGCCTTGGGTCAACAATAAAATTCCTGGTTATGCTTTGATTCTAGAATTGTTATTGTTCCCTATGATGCACATCAGAGATAAAAGAAAATTTTATTCTTCAAATGCTGCCAAACCTTCAAAATATGGTACAAAAGATCTGAAAGATTATAGAATCAGCTGGGTAGTCAAACATTTACACTGGACAGACCATGCCTAATGCTTCTGAGGTAACTGAATAAATGACCAACTTGGGCAAGTGGGAGGATGCCTGCTCAGTATCAGCAGGCTGCTTGTTATGCTAGCTAAGCATCTTCCAGTGGGACCACGAAGTGAGGTTAATGTCTTGTTGCATTCCAGCAGCTTAATGGAGTGAACACTGAAGCCAAGATAAAGCTCCAGGTAAGCATTTATTGAGGAGCAGCACAAATGAATTTTTTGTGAAAACTTATTATTACCTTTTTATGAAAAATGGGAGTATTAAAAAAAAACTTCTGGTCTTTTTTATGGATAATTCCTCCTTCCCCCTCTGGCCTTCAACAAAGGATTTATTGAAGGAAAACATGAAGGGTGGAGAAGCATAAGTTACATCTTTTTAGCTCATCATCCACTACCTCTACAACTTCAGAACCAAGATATAGAGCCATGAAGTGGAAAATAAAAGCAATGATAGGAATATGTATCACTAGGAACATAAGAATTAAAAAAGGATCAGGATGCTTCCATTATGGAAAAGAGAAATTATCATCTTCTCTTCTTCTCCATTATGGTATAGGGAAACACACTCACTGGATCTGCAGTTGGGAGGTCTGGGTTCAAATCCTAGTTACTACCCACATTGCCAGATTTAAGTCACTTAAAATTGGGGCCTAGTTTTCTCATTTATTAAAGAAGAGTTTTGGCTAGATGATTTCTGAAGTCTCTTCTAGCTCCAAATTTATAAATGAAATTCCTATTTATGCTCTGATTCTAGAATTTTTGTTGTTCTTTATCGTGCCTGTTACTAGGAGTAGGCTGGAACTAGCTTGGACCAGCTCTCAGGAGCTGATGTTAAATTTTCAGTGTGAGCATTTATAGCATGGGAATCAACAAAGACTACAAATCAGGGCTTCATTTATTGTTTTGTTGGTTGTCTAGGCATGAGGAAGTGTTATCAATACTAATTAAAAGTATGTCAATCATACTTCCCCCGTCCCTTGCCCCCTGAAACAGTTATTAAACACTTACTGGCATATATCTGCCCATCACAGGATTAAAAAAAAAAGGAAATCTTATTTTTTGAATGCTCTTAACATTCAAAACATGACATGAAAAAATATGTCTGAAAGATTGTAGAGTTGGCTAGGTAGGCACGTATTCATGATGGGTACCGTGTGGTGACCTCCTAAGTTTCAATTTTGTTGGGTTATAGCCAGAGGCTAATGGTAGAAATGACAGATTGGTTGGAAGAAGTGATCTGGTTATGATACCAGACAGTGGGCACAGGGCTTTTCTTTTTCTGGAGAGGCAGCTTTTCAAGGAATTCTGAGTCTGGGAAACTTTCACATTCTTTAGCTGGTTTTCCACAGTGGGGCCTTGGGAACTTCTTGCTCCCAGGCCTCACAGCCTAAACTTACAATGTATAATCCCCCTCAAACTCTTCTGTATGTATATGTTTCCTTTGTGTTGGTGGGGGTCATATTGTGTCGATGGAGCTAAATTCTCAATGCAAATGACTTGTGTAAAGTATTTATTTTTGAGCTAAAATAACACTAGGATAATTAGTGTATATTTTAACCCTGTATGCTCAATACATCTACGTTCTCCCTTTTTGAGGAGAAATAAGTGCATAATTAATGTGAACCATCTGCCAAGATATCCTATTGTTGAAGTTAAAAAAAAATCGTCCTGATTTTCCAAGTTTTTGTTCTGTGGAAAAACCTGAGTGAGCAGATTCCTTAAACAAAGAGGGATTAGCAGACTGGTATGTATGGTAGTAAAGAATGAATGAGATTTTTTTTTTAGCATGTCTGGGCAAAGACAAAGAATTGAAATATAAGTAGGACCACAGTTCCTTTTTTTGTTCCATGCTTGTGAAACAATGTGGTACAATGGAATAGTGGCGTGATCATGGGCTCTGGTGTAAAAGAAACTAGCTTCCAATACTAATTTTTTTTTTGAGATTGGATCTCCCTTTCACACTCACCCAGACTAGAAGTACAACAGCCATTAATAGCCCCAATCACACTGCTGATTACCACAGGTATTTTTACCTGCTCTAGTTCTGACCTAGGATGGTTTTCTCCTCCACAGACAGCCTAGTCCTCCACCTCCCACGTTTGACCAAAGTGGCTCACTATATTTATACAAGACTTAGCTCACTGCTGCTCATAACTTCTGAGTTCGAGTGATTCACCAACCTCAGCCTCCCCTGTAGCAGGAATCACAGGTCTGCTCCACCATGCCAGGTTCAATCCCAAATGATTCTAACTGACACTGTGTATATGAGTCTGGGGAAGTCACTTAGTCTTCCTTGTCCTCAATTTCCTTAGCTGTCAAATGAGACATTTGGACTAGGTGATTTCTGAGATCCCTTTTGGTTCTAGAGCTATGATCCCATGATTGTGCAAAGAGCAATTGGGCTTTTATATGTTTTAGAGCTGGGAGAGACCTTAAAGGTCAACTTATTCAATCCCTCATTTTGTAGATGAAGATACAGATCCAGACCGTTGTAGAATAAGTCTCAGGTCACATAGGAAGCAAATAACAGAGCTGAGATTGTAACATGGGTTTTGTAACTTAAATTTAGTGCTCTTTTCACCACATAATGTTGAGACAACTATGATTCCCTCTCCCACCCCCCCCCAAAAAAACCCTCCCTTTTCTGGGGGTGTTGTGTAAAATGGGACAGGTATAGTTTACTAGGGCCAGAAAACTCTGTTCTATTATTGTGGGAATTTTCCATTCTTGCTTAGGAAAAGCATAACAAAATGTTAATGAACTTGATGGTACTACTAATTATCATTCTAATGGGTAGGCAAATGAGGTGACAAAATGAACCTGGAAAGACAAGACAAGGTGGCTGTGGGGAAGATGAGGGTTCCCTTATACTGTATAGATAACATCCATAGTGTGTGTGTGTGTGTGTGTGTGTGTGTGTGTGTGTGTGTGTGCGCGCGCGCGTGTGTGTGTGTGTGTGTGTGTGTGTGTGTGCATGTGTGTGTGAATTGAGTTCAGTTTAGTGGCTATATGAGTGAAGCATGTAAGTAAAGGGGTAGGAGGGTATTTCAGACTGGTCTGTGTGGTAAGGATTGCTTGCAATAACAGTAACAACAGCAATGACAATAATCATAACCAACATTCACATAGTGTTTTAACATCTGACAATCACTCCACACATACAGTGAGGAGCTGATCAGAGAAGCCTTTATCAGCTCCCATGTTCCCTCTCTATTATCTCATTTGATCTTTGCAGCAGCCCTATGACATAGGGGAGAAACTGAGACTTGGAGATAAAAAGTATTTATATGCACTTAAAGGTTTGTGGAATGATTTTCTCAGTTAACATATTTGTTCCTCACAAAAATTCTGTGAGGCAGATGTTATTTATTATCCCTGTTTTACAGATGAAAGCATATGTTACAACATTTTCTGTAATTTCCCGGACTGTCAGGATCACATAACCTCTCAACACAATAGGAATACTAGAAAAGAACTCTGGAGGTGTTGTCACTCACTCTGTGGCATGAAATCATTATTGCCCAGTCCTTTGGTGTTATTATGGTTCAATCATTTCATATCTAACTCATCGTGACCCCATTTGGGGTTTTCTTGGCAAAGATACTGGAGTAGTTTGCCATTTCCTTCTTCAATTTATTTTGCAGATGAGAAAACTGAGGCAAACAGGGCTAAATGACTCACTCACTCAGGGCACATAGCAAGTCTGTGTCTGATGCCAGATTTGAACTCAGGTCTTCCTGAGTCCAGGCACAGCACTCTACAACTAGCTGCCCTTTGTTGTATGCTATACCTTTGGATAACCATCAACTTATAATATAACCCACGCATAAAACTTTCCACAGGAATACAAAGCATAGGGGAATCCAACCAAGCAGACATACTATACAGCCTCCAATTTGCTCAAATCCCTTTGAAATGGACTTTTCTGACCCAAAGAGGTCTTCTTTGATTCTCTTGTTCCATTCCTTACCAATTTAGTTAGCTCTGCAGTGTTGTATGGCTATTATAAAAGCATTAACCTCAAAACATAAGGTTACTATGCATTTATAAACTGTCTATTGGCAGTTTCTTTTCTTTTTTTTTTAAATTTTATTATAGTTTGCATCATTCATTTCCACAAGATTTTGAGTTACATATTTTCTCCCCGTCTTTCTCCCACCCACCGCCC